>OX465120.1:10897079-10908065 GCA_949987565.1 Luidia sarsii | reverse complement strand
CCCCTCTCTCTCCCCTCTCCCCCTCTCTCTCTCCCTCTCTCTCCCCCACTCTCTCCCCCACTCTCTCCCCCTCTCTCTCCCCCACTCTCTCTCCCTCCTCTCTCTCTCACTCTCTCCCATCTTCCTCCTCTCACTCTCTTTCTGTCTGTCTCCCTCCTCTCTCTCTCTCTCCCCTCTCTCCTTGTCTCTCGTCCTCTCCCCCTTCCCCTCTCTACTTCTGGAAACCAGACCAGATCGTGTCGATGCGCTTTTAACCGCGCAAATGCCGGAGACCGAGAGGGCAAAGAATTCCCTCCTCCCTGGCACGCCTTGGGATATTATTGAAAAAAAGAAGAGAGAGAGGGAGGGAGAGAGAGAGGGAAATTATAAAGACCAACGATCGGATGACAAGTAGTTGAAAATATCGATTGTATTTTCCCTCTTTTGACAACCATTTCTCAAGAGGGCTCTCTCCTCCGATTTTTAACGCGCAGACGAGACAAGAATACGGATTCTAATTGGCTTTCAACGTGTACTGTATGGTTTGGGCTGGAGTAGAGTCTAATAGCTACGGCTTCGAAATGCACACAGATATACGGGAGATGCCAGCTAGTGGCTGCAGCCACTTCCCATAGACTTGTGCGTTAGATCCTGTCTGTATCAATGGGCTGTGGCTTCAATTTACACACGAGTCTATGGAAGCTGCCAGCTAGCGGCTGCAGCCACTTCCCATAGACTTGTGTGTTAGACCCTGTCTGTATGAATGGGTTGTGGCTTCAATTTATACACGAGTCTATGGAAGCTGTCAGCTTGTGGCTACAGCCACTTTCCATAGAATTGTGTGCTATTTTCAGCCCCAGATATGGATTTGGGCTAAGGATTCCTATACATTTTCCCACGGGTTTCCGTGCATGGTTCCTGAATGGAAAAAATAAAATCCGTCCAGGATTTTCCTGCAGACTTCCGTGGGAAACATGGAAGTCCCTTTGTCTACCCACACCAGGTTACTGAATGCAATTGGTAGACAGGGTCATCGCACACCAACCCTTTGTCTACCCACATCAGGTGACTGAATGCAATTGGTAGACAGGGTCATCACACACCAACCCTTTGTCTACCCACATCAGGTGACTGAATGCAATTGGTAGACAGGGTCATCACACACCAACCCTTTGTCTATACCCACATCAGGTGACTGAATGCAATTGGTAGACAGGGTCATCCCACACTAACCCTTTGTCTACCCACATCAGGTGACTGAATGCAATTTGCAGACAGGGTCATGACACAAATCGAAGATCGTAAAAAAAAGAAGAAATGTTTTGAATATGAAACTTTACTTTGTGGCCGTTCATAAACTGTGGTCCCTTACGCCGTTCCATACTGGTAATACAATTTGAATCACAGTGTGTCAAATGATTGACCGAACACGAGTCTTATCCTTAGCTAAAATAGCCGTAGCCAACATGACTGTCTATAACCACAGCTTAACCTGCTAAGTTTACAATCCACAAATCGTATCTTTAACTCATTAGGCGAATCCTGAGCCGAAGCCATACTTTCGAAAAAAAAAGAAAAAAAAAAATTGGAATAAGATCGGTCTATGGACCTCATAATATATTCTGGGTTTTATAGACAGGTAGCAATGACGTCTGCTCTGGCACTATCGATCCCCACCGTGCATGCCTTCGGGGTACTAGACCCGCCGACGGCTCCAGGCGGGCGCCCTCACGAGTCGACACAAAAGGCCAACTTTCAAAAATCCCAACAAAGAAAAACCGATGGGGTCCCCAACTTCCAATAAAAGACGGGACCCCTTTGACGTATGACTCGCCGTAGAGATGTCACCTGCGCCTTCGGGGTACAAGACGACCGCAGGTTTCCCTCCCCCCCCCGACACCCAAAAGCCTCCGGCACCTTTCTGATTTTTTTTTTTTTTTTTTTGCTAAAAAAAAAATAAAAATAAATACGGCCAGCGGGCTTCGTGCTGCTTGAGCCCAAATGAAATCTATCTCAGTTCGCTTGGACTTCCAGCACTCAAATACACCCAGTTTTGTTCCTCAATCCCCTCTCATAACCAAGCTCCCACATATACCCACTTCCCCCCAGCCTCTCCTAAACCATCTCAAATGTCTAGATTACTCTCTCTCTCTCTCTCTCCCCCACCGCGCTTAGTACATCGCGGTGAAGCCACTTCTAATTCTATCTGGTTCCCCTGGTTTTGGTTCCCTTCTTTTCTCTCTCTTGGTCTTTTTTTTTTTGGAGCTGGGTAAAAGTAAATGCGGCCGTCTGCTTCTCCTCCTCAAAATAATGCAAAAGAAATGATCGGACACGACGTTGTTATTCTTTGGACTTCAATTCTCTCTCTCTCTCCCCCTCTTTCTCTCCTTCTCTCTCTCTATCTTTCTGGAATGGTGTGGGTGGAGTCGGTATCCAAAAAAACCCACGGGGTTTATGTCCGCGAGCGGAGCTTGAGCATGAGCTGATGCCGTCAAGGGAGCATTTATACCGGGGGAGAGGGACGAGAGATGCAGGGTGGGGAGAGGGAGGGAGAGGGAGAGAGAGAGAGGGGAGAGGGAGAGAGAGGGAGAGGGGGAGAGGGAGAGACATATGAGACAGAGAGACAGACGAGACAGAGAGCGAGACAGAGAGACAGAGAGAGAAGGGGGAGGGGATATATTGAGTGATAGGGAGGGAGAGAGAGTGGGGGGGGGGGAGGGAGAGACATTTATAGACAGAGAAACAGACGAGACAGAGAGACAGAGAGAGACAGAGAGAGACAGAGAGAGACAGAGAGACAGAGAGAGAGACGGAGAGATATAGAGAGACAGATGGACACAGAGAGACAGAGAGGCAGAGAGAGACAGAGAGACAAAGAGAGACAGAGAGAGACATAGAGAGACAGGGAGAGACAGAGAGAGACAGTGAGAGACAGATAGAGAGAGACAGAGAGAGACAGAGACAGACAGAGACAGAGATACACAGAGAGAGACAGAAAGGGACGGAGAGGGGCAGAAAGAGACAGAGAGGGACAGAGGGAGAGACATAGAGAGACAGGGAGAGACAGAGAGAGACAGATAGAGAGAGACAGAGAGAGACAGAGAGAGACAGAGACAGACAGAGACAGAGATATACAGCGAGAGACAGAAAGGGACGGAGAGGGGCAGAGAGAGACAGAGAGAGACAGAGAGAGACAGTGGGAGTCAGAGAGAGACAAAGACAGAGAGACACAGAGAGAGAGACAAATAAGACGGGTGACTTTTTAAGTCGACGCTGAAGAGGAAGAGAGAAAGGGAGAGGGGAGGGAGGCAAATGAGAGAGAGAGAGAGCGAGAGAGCGAGAGAGAGAGAGGGAGAGAGAGAGAGGGAGAGAGAGAGAGAGGGAGAGAGAGAGAGAGGGAGAGAGAGAGAGGGAGAGAGAGAGAGAGGGAGAGAGAGAGAGAAAAAAGCGGGCCAATATAGGCAATTAGTGGTAGAACACCTGTACCGACTGCGACCAGGAGTGGCTATTGTGCCGGTCTGCAAGAGGATACCTGGGCTGATTAAGCGGGGATCGGATGACGGCACGAGAGCTGAGGAGACGAGGGGGGGGGGGAGAGAAGACGAGGCAGGAAGCCGAGGGACAGAGAGAAGGGGAAGGAGGGTTGGGGGAAGCAGTCAGAAC
Source organism: Luidia sarsii (assembly GCA_949987565.1). Classification (NCBI taxonomy): domain Eukaryota; kingdom Metazoa; phylum Echinodermata; class Asteroidea; order Paxillosida; family Luidiidae; genus Luidia; species Luidia sarsii. Next base: position 10,904,423 of record OX465120.1, on the reverse strand, counting down.
GAAATTTGAAGAAGAAAAAAAAAACCTTAAGCGCTACTGGAGAAACACTGGCTTTGATTGACTCACACTGAAGTACAGTGGGTGGAAGAAAAACTGAGTAGGGATTTTTTTTTGTGTAAGAGATAGACAGTTTGGTTTACTGTCGGTGGCTAGAATTACCGACGATATGCCCCGCGTTGCCATCACGTTCACGGTTGCTTGCTTGCGCGGTCGTTTTTATTTCGGGTGGTGTGGAGCTGGTGTAAGGGGGTGTGGAGAGCGCGGCGACGGCGATGCCCAGCGGGCGCCCGCCGGCGAGTCCGATGGGGGCCGGCGGAGCGCAACGCCCGCGACGATACCCGCTGCCGACCCGCTCGGGCTGACTCGGTAGCCCACCCCCGCGTAGCCGGAGGGGTGAGAGGAGAGAGGGAATTAGGGCCGGGGGGGAGAGAGGGGACTGGGTTAGGGTTAGGGTTTCTGGACGAATTGGAGTGGTGGCTGCAGGTTTCGGAAGGAGAAGGAGGAGGAGAAGGAGGAGGAGGAGAAGGAGGAAGAGGAGAAGGAGGAGGAGGAGGAGAAGGGGGAGGGGTAAATAAAAATGATGACGACGTGACCATGTTTGCTCTTAGGATCCTCGGATGGGACAGAAAGCCCCCCTCATCAAATTTCACGCATAAAGAGAGAAGGTCATCTCTAAGCGCCTGACCAGAAAAAAGAAAAAAGAAGTGAACTTTCTTACGAGGGTCACAATAGAGACTGGAAAAAAGACTAACACATTACATCCACCTTCAATTTCGGGATGAATTCATAACGATTGGACGAGCTTGAGACACGAGGGTAGGGGGAATTGGTTACCCCACCACCTAGCAACACGGAGTTATCGCATGGCAACCGTCACACTGCGCGGTGCCCTGACGTCTGCACGCTAAACACCCATGCTGAAGCTTCTCCGAAAGTCTCCAACCTGTGTATTAGCTTTCCAGATTGCGCACGCGCACATAGGCCGTTTACGAAATGAAGGCATGGGCTCATTTCGACGACGGGAAGAGTACACATTGCTCGAAACGTTGAGCTACCGGCTCTTTTTCAGAGCCGCACACGCCCCTTCTCAAAAGAGATGTGTTACATGGTGTCACCGCAAAGCTTCCACTCGGTACTACCTTGGTCTACCCACATCAAGTGACTGAACACAATGATTATTGGTAGACAGGGTCATCGCACAAGAGAGAGAGGGGGAGAAAGAGATAAAGAGAGAGACAGAGGGAGAGAGGGGGAGGGAGAGGGAGAGGGGAGGGAGAGGAGAGAGAGACAGAGAGCGGGAGAGAGAGGTGAGGGAGAGGAGAGTGAGGAGGGAGAGAGAGGTGAAGAGAGAGAGAGGGAGAGAGAGTTGGTGGGAGAGGAGAGAGATGGAGAGGAAGAGAGAGAGGGAGGGGAGAGGGAGAGTGGAAGGAGATGAGAGAGACAGAGATAGGGAGAGAGAGATGAAGAGAGAAAGGGAGGAAGAGAGAGAGAGAGAGAGAGAGGGATAGCGTGACAAAGATAGATAGAGAGACAGGGACGCGGAGACACAGAGATGGGTAGAAAGATAGAGAGACAGACAGAGAGAGACAGGGTCTTATTTATCCACAAGTTGTTACCAGTCATCAGTTACAATAGCACGGCTACATTGACACATCTTCAGAAATGTCGGACATAGGTGACCGCGGTGGCTACACTGCCCAATAAAGCTATCAGCTCGTGCTGACCTGTGGTCCACCGTTGGTCATAGTGCAACCGACTGACGGCGGGAACTATTCAGGACTACCCACGCCGAGAAACGAGACAGTGATGGGTCCAAAATTCAACCTCTTTTCAAGTCTTTCCTTGATCTAATCCCTAAACATTCTTTGCATTAGACAGGGAAGCTATACACGTACAGTTGGTTTAAACAACCCGTCTCTTATAGTAGCTTTTTCACTCTGTACGTACAGAAAGGTATAGCCGGGAGTTCACATAATGGCGGTGAGACGTTACAGAGTCAATACTGACCGGCGTACTGGCCCGCTAGCGAGCCGTGCGCTCCGGGTGAGATGAGGGATTGCGGCCCGCTGGCTGGACCGGGTTTTGATCGGTGACCGCCGCGGGGCCAGGTCGCGTCTGGCACCCACGAGGCTCACCGGTGCGGACACGGTCGCACGACTCGTCGGGTCAAGAAACCGGCTGGGCAGGCAGTAGCCTGACCAGGGTCGGGGGTAGACAGTAACAAACAAACCCAACTCATAGATTACGATGGCTTGACGTTTCGATCCCAGCAGGACCTTTCTCAAAGACAGGAAGCCTTTTGAGAAAGGTCCAGCTAGGATCAAAATATCAGGCCCTCCTAACTTCAAATCAATGACAGCAAAATTAGACATGATTTTTGCAGCATCATTAATGGTTGACTGAATTGTCCATAGATCTGACACTGAATCCCTTGGTCTTGAACAACTGTCATTTAAGCCAGTTCTCGTTGACAGTCTTTGCTGGCAGTCTACCAATAATAGGGATGGAGGCTTATGCCTTGCTTCAGACTTGTCACCTCTCCCAGTTCTATTTGTCAGTCTTGGCTGGCAGTCTACCACCAATATGGGATGGAGGCTTATGCCTTGCTTCAGACTAGTCACCCCCTCCCAGTTCTATTTGTCAGCCTTGGCTGGCAGTCTACCACCAATAGGGGTGGAGGCTCATGCCTTGCTTCAGACTAGTCACCTGTTCTATTTGTCAGCCTTGGCTGGCAGTCTACCACCAATATGGGGTGGAGGCTCATGCCTTGCTTCAGACTAGTCATCCCTCCCTGTTCTATTTGTCAGCCTTGGCTGGCAGTCTACCACCAATAGGGATGGAGGCTCATGCCTTGTTTCAAACTAGTCACTCCCTTCCAGTTCCATTTGGTTGAACATCACCTCGTGCTTCATTTTTTTCAACAGCCTCCTGTCTTCGAAGAGAACTAGGACTATCTAAGAATGGGGGTCCTTCATTGGTATGAAGATCCGAAGATGCAAAAAAGACCAAAGAAGTGCGTAGGAGAAACGTGCACAAAGTTAATGGACTTATTTTGGTGAAGAAGAAGAAGTAGCAGAAAAAAAAACGTTTCAAAAACGAAAGAGACCATGATTTAGGGATTGGCACTTATAAAAAAAAAACTCAAAGGAACAAGCTGTCATGTCTATTGGCAGTGATTTTGTAACCCTTCTACTCTCTTGTTTGGGGAGGGGGACTTGGTTTAGAAAGAGTTAATTGAATGAATGATTAATTATTGTCACTTATACCAAATGACAAGGTGACTCTCTCATCTCCAATAGACTATAGTGATGGGTTAATTAATCGACTGGTAGTGAGGGAAAGGCGTCTGGGTTCAAGGGTGTCTGCTCCTGTTTGGTTGTGGGGCGGGACTGGGGATGGAGAGGCAGCGACAGGCAGAGTTGGGAGAAAGAGTGGCAGGCAGATATCCAGACAGTAACGGACAGAGGGACAGAGAGGAGAGGGGGACGGAGGGACGGAGGGGACGGAGGGAGAGGGAGAGGGGAGGGAGAGAGGCAAAGGCAGAGGAAGATGGAGAGGGGAGAGAGGAGACAGAGGCAGAGGAAGAGGCAGAGGCAGAGGCAGAGACAGGGGCAGAGGCAGAGGCAGAGGCAGAGACAGAGGCAGAGGCAGAGGCAGAGACAGAGACAGAGGCAGAGGCAGAGGCAGAGGCAGAGGCAGAGGCAGAGACAGAGGCAGAGACAGACACACAGAGGCAAAGGCAGAGGCAGAGGCAGAGACAGAGGCAGAGGGACAGGGAGGGGGACAGGGAGGAGAGAGGGAGAGACACAGGGGCAGGGAGAGGGACAGACAGATGGAGAGGGAGAGGCGGAGAGGGGGAAGAGAGAGAGAGACAGGGAGAGGGAGAGGTAGAGGCAGAGGCAGAGACAGACACAGAGGCAGAGGCAGAGGCAGAGGCAGAGGCAGAGGCAGAGGCAGAGGCAGAGGCAGAGGCAGAGGCAGAGGCAGAGGCAGAGGCAGAGGCAGAGGCAGAGGCAGAGGCAGAGGCAGAGGCAGATGGAGAGGGAGAGGCAGAGAGGGGGAAGAGAGGGAGGGAGAGTGACAGGGAGAGGGAGAGGGAGAGGGAGAGGGAGAGGGAGAGGCAGAGGCAGGGGAAGAGAGGGAGGGAGAGTGACAGGGAGAGGGAGAGCGAGAGGGAGAGGGAGAGGGAGAGGGAGATCACGGTGACGGTAGCAGTAAGTTCCATTACTAATCCCACCCAATACGCCACCCCCACCTCGCCTAAGGGAATTATCAACCCACTGGTGTTACCAGGAATCACATCCCGACCCATCACCCCTCTCTTCCTCTTTGTAGGAAGGTCGCGTAAGGATGCCCCTTCCCCCCCAAAAAAGGGGCCCAGCTGTCGCCCCCTTCTGTCAATTGGGAGTCCTCCAGTACAGCTATAGGTCCACCCCGGAAAAAAGAGAGAGAGACCAGTTAATAGGGCGATGCAAATGATCGCAATATAATGTTTGGCCTCTGGCTAACTTTTGAAGGGGTGGTGGAATCTTTATCAATGTTATCATTTATTGGGTTTTTTTTCTTCGGTAACGGTGGACTGCTTATTAGAGAAGTAGAAATCACCATTCCAGACGTCATCCGTCATTTAGTCTGCCCTCGCGGTATCCTGGGGGTGGGCGTTGGAGCATTAGTCGAGCTGCGATCGGTGAATCGAGATGAGGGGGAGGAGGAGGAGTGCGGGGAGGTTTTTTCAGCGGTGATTGGTGGAGGATGAAAGGGGGGGGCAGATGTCGGCGCGCCACGGTCGAGGCTGACCGTGAACTCTGCGCTGAGCGCCGACCGGCCGGGAGCGCCGGGGGACGGCGCGAGGGAGTCGCCCGCGCCCGCTGCACGTCCCGCCACCCTTCACCGTTTGTCCATCCCAACGGCCGAGGCGTTTAATCAACTTAAGAAGAAACACCCAGTCTTCAAGATTGTAATGAGGCCGTGCGATAGGTGTATAAATGCAGTGTGGATGCTTTGTGCTTGATCAGATTTCGCTTGGCGAAAGCAAGGTGGTCCCAAGAAAATGGAGGAAGACAGAGAGACAGACTGAGAGACAGACTGAGAGACAGACTGAGAGACAGACTGAGAGACAGACCCAAAGAAACAGAGAGACAGGCAGAGAGATAGACAGAGAGACAGACAGAGAGACAGACTGAGAGACAGACCCAAAGAAACAGAGAGACAGACAGAGAGACAGACTGAGAGACAGACTGAGAGACAGACTGAGAGACAGACAGAGAGACAGACAGAGAGACAGAGAGACAGACTGAGAGACAGACTGAGAGACAGACGAAGAGACAGACAGAGAGGCAGACTGAGAGACAGACCCAAAGAAACAGAGAGACAGAGATACAGAGAGAGAGGGAGAGAGAGAGAGAGAGAGAAAGATAGAGAGACAGAGAGAGAGAGAGAGAGAGAGAGAGAGAGAGAGAGAGGGAGAGAGAGAGAAAGAGAGAGAGAGAGAGAGAGAGAGAGCCAGAGCCAGAGAGACAGAGAGAGCCAGAGAGACAGGGAGGCAGATAGAGACATAGCCAGAGAAGTGGACAGATAGATGATAAATAAAGACACAGAGAGACATATAGAGACAGAAGTAGACAGATAAAGACAGTTAGGTGACAGATAGAGAGAGAGAGGCAGATAGAGACAAATAGATGACAGATATAGAAATAGAGACAGAGAGAGAAATATATGACAGACAGAGACAGACAGATAGATGACAAATAGAGATAGAAAGACAGAGAGATGCAGAGAGAGAGACAAATAGATGACAGAGAGAGAGACAGAGAGACACAGAGAGAGACAAATAGATGACAGAGAGAGACAGAGAGACAGGGAGAGAGACAGATAGATGACAGAGACATAGACAGAGAGACAGAGAGAGACAGATAGATGACAGAGAGAGACAGAGAGACAGAGCGAGAGACAGATATGTGACAGAGACAAAGGCAGAGAGAGACATTATGACAGAGACAGAGGCAGAGAGAGACAGATAGATGACAGAGACAGATAGAGAGAGAGAGACAAAGAGAGACAAAATAGACAGTTAGAGACAGCTAGATGACAGATAGATGACAAATAGATGACAGATAGATGACAGCTATATGACAGATAGAGACAGAAAGGCAGAGAGAGAGAGAAGGAGGAGAGGGGGGGGGAGAAGACAGCCCCTAGAACGCACGGTCAAGCATGAAAAGACGGAATCCGTCTTCAATTATGCAAATGAGCCAATCACTTTGCTCTCCCACAAAAAAGACCATTCCAGTGCGCGGGAACTAGAAAGAGCAATTATTATTAATACTGATTCTCTCCCAGCTAACTCTCTCTCTCTCTCTCTTTCTTATGGCATCTCCGAAATTTAGCCGCCATGTTTTGATCAGATTGCTTAGATGGAAAGAAGGGAGGGAGGGAGGGAGAAAATTACTTCTCGGATTGGACGCGTCAGTGGTGTCCCTTGCTGTCCCTGCTCACTCATGAATAAATAACGCGCCTCGTGAATTATGCATGTTTTACCCATCGCTTCTTGGCAAGGTGCCGAGAAAATGAAATAAATAAATCTGACGACTAAAATTTTTTCGGATGCGAGTGTTAAAGGTAAACAGATCGCCGCATTTTGTGTGTTTAAACCATTAGTTTGCCTTTGAGAAAGGTCCTGCTAGGATCGAAACGTCAGGCCCTCTAACTTCAGTGAGATTTAAACCATTAAACATTCCCCAAACGCAATACTGAGAAGGTTTTAGCTCAAATGGTAATCAGAGAAAGTAGTAAAAATGCCAACAAACCGTCACGGTTTACGCACAGTTCTGTAGTGTAAGAAATATCATTATTACTCGCGAGTGATAAACTATTTGTCAATGTTTAAGAGAAGATTTCTCGAGAAGTACAGCATCCCAGACCGTAAGATTTCAACATGAGGATTCTATCATGACCATCTACAAACTGTGTAAATTAGAAGGAAATCTGTGGACATCGATGTTTGCCGATCATTCCAATGTTGTATTGGGCCTTTAACTAGGGATTTGATCGCCACCTTGCTCAAACACGACATTTATGCGTTAAAAACAACAACTCCGTATTCGGCTTATTATTTCGCAGCGCTTAAAGACAACCGTATTAAGTGCCTCGTACAAAAATGGTTATGCGTGATCATTATTTTTTTTAGGGGCGGTTCGGTGCGCTCCCGCCGTGGGGGGTCGCGCGCCAACGCGCAGGCGCAGAGCCGACCAATCAGCGGCCGGCTTCTCTCAAGTCGCGCGCACGACGGCTCTAAGTCTGTAATCCTGGGCGGTAAACCATTAGACGTAATTGCCCGATCACAGA
>OX465120.1:10832079-10894579 GCA_949987565.1 Luidia sarsii | reverse complement strand
CGTCAACGGTCAACAGTAGCGACAGCATCGATCACATGAACGTCAACGGTCAACAACAGCGACAGCATCGATCACATGAACGTCAACGGTCAACAGCAGCGACAGCATCGATCACATGAACGTCAACGGTCAACAGCAGCGACAGCATCGATCAAATGAACGTCAACGGTCAACAACAGCGACAGCATCGATCACATGAACGTCAACGGTCAACAACAGCGACAGCATCGATCACATGAACGTCAACGGTCAACAACAGCGACAGCATCGATCACATGAACGTCAACGGTCAACAACAGCGACAGCATCGATCACATGAACGTCAACGGTCAACAGCAGCGACAGCATCGATCACATGAACGTCAACGGTCAACAGCAGCGACAGCATCGATCACATGAACGTCAACGGTCAACAGCAGCGACAGCATCGATCACATGAACGTCAACGGTCAACAACAGCGACAGCATCGATCACATGAACGTCAACGGTCAACAGCAGCGACAGCATCGATCAAATGAACGTCAACGGTCAACAACAGCGACAGCATCGATCACATGAACGTCAACGGTCAACAACAGCGACAGCATCGATCACATGAACGTCAACGGTCAACAACAGCGACAGCATCGATCACATGAACGTCAACGGTCAACAGCAGCGACAGCATCGATCACATGAACGTCAACGGTCAACAGCAGCGACAGCATCGATCACATGAACGTCAACGGTCAACAGCAGCGACAGCATCGATCACATGAACGTCAACGGTCAACAGCAGCGACAGCATCGATCACATGAACGTCAACGGTCAACAACAGCGACAGCAGCGATCACATGAACGTCAACGGTCAACAACAGCGACAGCATCGATCACATGAACGTCAACGGTCAACAACAGCGACAGCATCGATCACATGAACGTCAACGGTCAACAGCAGCGACAGCATCGATCACATGAACGTCAACGGTCAACAGCAGCGACAGCATCGATCACATGAACGTCAACGGTCAACAGCAGCGACAGCATCGATCACATGAACGTCAACGGTCAACAGCAGCGACAGCATCGATCACATGAACGTCAACGGTCAACAACAGCGACAGCATCGATCACATGAACGTCAACGGTCAACAACAGCGACAGGCTCCATAAATAAAAAAATAAAAAATTATCGACGAATTCATTTTGGTTCTTCGCGAGGACTGGAAGAGTCACCCCATCTTCAATTTCGTCCCCCCCCCCCAAAAAAAAAAACCCGTAAAATGCCTCGAGGGGGGAAAAAGGCTAGAGAGGAATGTGATGACAAGTTTTGGATGAATATCGGAATAGGATTTGAGATGGGATTTGTTGTGTGGCAAAAGAGCTTGTTAACAATACCCTCGATACACGATAGGTATCCCCTGTCCCTCTAATTAATCATTTCAATTTATACTAATTGCGATAAATTATAATCGCCATGGTAATCAATCGTTTCGGGGCTTCTTACCGACGGGTATAGGGATGCATAAAATATGAAGAAAAAAAACCTACTCAAAATCGTGGCAAAGCTTCAATGATGTGGGGGATTATCTTGCCGTTTATTGGCGAAGAAGAAATAATGATATTATTTGAATTGGAGTTTAATATTCGCTTATCGTAATTACGCGGATGGTGGTATTTTTCATTTAAGTCGGATTTTTTTGGGGGGCGGTGGAGGGGTGGTTAGCTGGTTGGTTGATAGGTGGTTCGTGTGGTTCAGTGCCCATAGCGGTGTTATCCCGTTAAGACCAGTAAAACATTAATCAACCCCCAACCTATCCCCCCTCTCTCTCTCTCTCTCTTCCTCATCGGCAAGAGGTGCTAATGGCATTACGATAAGTCCCCTAACTGGATTTCGCCGCGGTGTAGCGTAGCGTGGCCTGAACACCGCACTCACAGGAACGGGTGGCTGCTTTGTAAAAAAAAAAAAAAAAAAAAAAAATCGACCGCGCAGACCGCTGAAACGCGGCGGGGCGAGAGCGTCCGAGCGCCCCACGACTGTGGCCAGCCGAGCGCGGTGAGAATCCAATGGACCACGAACGATCGCAAACACCGCTCAAGAATCAGATCGCTAATCGCTATTAATTTTTTTTTCTTCAGAAACGACCAATGCCAAGGTTATGATGATGATCTAAATCATCCCTGAAATTTGTTTTCCCTGTCTCAATATCCAGGAGGGGAATGATTAACACCTTGCATGTTTACCAATAATCCTTCTTTGTATTCACTTTCTGTTAATTCTCTGTCTTTGATCTTTCCCTCTTTAATAACTAATCCCTACCCTACCCCTTCCTTTGATCCCACACCCTAGTACCAGTTATCATCTTCATCCTTAGTATGTCATCCCTGTCCATATTGGTTTGTCGTCATTAGATGGTGCCCTTCACTTAGATGGTGCCCTTCCCTTAGATGGTTCCCTTCCCTTAGATGGTGCCCGTCACTTAGATGGTGCCCTTCCCTTAGATGGCGCCCTTCCCTTAGATGGTGCCCTTCCCTTAGATGGTGCCCTTCCCTTAGATGGTGCCCTTCCCTTAGATGGTGCCCGTCCCTTAGATGGTGCCCTTCCCATAGATGGTGCCTTTCCCTTAGATGGTGCCCTTCCCTTAGATGGTGCCCTTCCCGTAGATGGTGCCCTTCCCTTAGATGGTGCCCTTCCCTTAGATGGTGCCCTTCCCTTAGATGGTGCCCTTCCCTTACATGGTGCCCTTCCCGTAGATGGTGCCCTTCCCTTAGATGGTGCCCGTCCCTTAGATGGTGCCCTTCACTTAGATGGTGCCCGTCACTTAGATGGTGCCCTTCCCTTAGATGGTGCCCTTCACTTAGATGGTGCCCGTCACTTAGATGGTGCCCTTCCCTTAGATGGTGCCCGTCACTTAGATGGTGCCCTTCCCGTAGATGGTGCCCTTCCCTTAGATGGTGCCCTTCACTTAGATGGTGCCCTTCCCTTAGATGGTGCCCTTCACTTAGATGGTGCCCTTCCCTTAGATGGTGCCCTTCACTTAGATGGTGCCCTTCCCTTAGATGGTGCCCTTCCCTTAGATGGTGCCCTTCCCTTACATGGTGCCCTTCCCTTAGATGGTGCCCTTCCCTTAGATGGTGCCCGTCCCTTAGATGGTGCCCTTCCCTTAGATGGTGCCCGTCCCTTAGATGGTGCCCTTCCCTTAGATGGTGCCCTTCCCTTAGATGCCGTGCCCGTCCCTTAGATGCCGTGCCCGTCCCTTAGATGCCGTGCCCGTCCCTTAGATGGTGCCCTTCCCTTAGATGGTGCCCTTCCCTTACATGGTGCCCTTCCCTTAGATGGTGCCCTTCCCTTAGATGGTGCCCTTCCCTTACATGGTGCCCTTCCCTTAGATGGTGCCCTTCCCTTAGATGGTGCCCGTCCCTTAGATGGTGCCCTTCCCTTAGATGGTGCCCTTCCCTTAGATGGTGCCCTTCCTTTACATGGTGCCCTTCCCTTACATGGTGCCCTTCCCTTACATGGTGCCCTTCCCTTAGATGGTGCCCTTCCCTTAGATGGTGCCCTTCCCTTAGATGATGCCCTTCCCTTAGATGGTGCCCGTCCCTTAGATGGTGCCCTTCCCTTAGATAGTGCCCTTCACTTAGATGGTGCCCTTCCCTTAGATGGTGCCCTTCCCTTAGATGGTGCCCTTCACTTAGATGGTGCCCTTCCCTTAGATGGTGCCCTTCCCTTAGATGGTGCCCGTCCCTTAGATGGTGCCCTTCACTTAGATGGTGCCCTTCCCTTAGATGGTGCCCTTCCCTTAGATGGTGCCCTTCCCTTAGATGGTGCCCTTCACTTAGATGGTGCCCTTCCCTTAGATGGTTCCCTTCCCTTAGATGATGCCCTTCACTTAGATGGTGCCCTTCACTTAGATGGTGCCCTTCCTTTAGATGGTGCCCTTCCCTTAGATGGTTCCCTTCCCTTAGATGATGCCCTTCACTTAGATGGTGCCCGTCACTTACATGGTGCCCTTCCCTTAGATGGTGCCCTTCCCTTAGATGGTGCCCTTCCCTTAGATGGTGCCCTTCCCTTAGATGGTGCACCGCACCCTCCTATCCATTATAAAGAATCCAACCCCAGTCAGTGCAAACATCGGTCACACCTGCTACGTTTTCCCTCTCCCATTTGCTGATGAAAAGACAACTTCGACACCAGGTACAGCTGCGTGGATTCTGAACAATCTCCGACCGTAAAAAAGTCCCCCAAAATTAGGATGCAAATTACGCTAAGGGTAGAGCAACCGTGTGAAAAACGCTAAAGAAAAGACCGTCGTAAAATTATGATATTAATAATTCAATTAAAACTAGCGATGATTTAGTTAGATAATTCAGTCACCATAACAAACCTTGCAACAACCTATATGTAACAACCTATTCAATTAAAGCTTAGCTAACCGAACAATACTCTTTCCAATAGGATGGTCTTCTGATTCATGCAGGTGCCTCGTTAAGTCATTAGGCTTATTTTCTAATCAAACAGTGGTTAACAAAACAACACAATGTTCACTGATATAGAGATACGGGTACGCGGTACAGCCTCGGAAAGAACCGGGCAAGTGAGGGAGGAGGGAGGGGAGATGGAGAGAGGAGAGAGAGATAGAGAGAGAGATAGAGAGAGACAGGGAGAGACAGAGAGAGAGAGAGAGAGAGACAGGAAGAGACAGAGAGAGAGAGAGACAGAGAGACAGAGAGAGACAGAGAGAGAGACAGAGAGAGACAGAGAGAGACATATAGAGACAGAGAGAGACAGAGAAAGACAGAGAGACACAGAGAGACACAGAGAGAGACACAGAGAGACAGAGAGAGACAGAGAGAGACAGAGAGACAGAGAGAGAGACAGAGAGAGAGACAGAGAGAGACAGAGAGAGAGACAGAGAGAGACAGAGAGACAGAGAGACAGAGAGAGAGACAGGAGAGACAGAGAGACAGAGAGAGACAGAGAGAGACAGAGAGACAGAGAGAGACAGAGAGAGACAGAGAGACACAGAGAGAGACACAGAGAGAGACAGAGAGAGACAGAGAGAGACAGAGCGAGACAGGGAGAGACAGAGAGACAGAGACAGAGACAGAGAGAGACAGAGAGAGAGACAGAGAGAGACAGAGAGACAGAGAGACAGAGAGAGACAGAGAGAGACAGAGAGACAGAGAGAGACAGAGAGAGACAGAGAGACAGAGAGAGAGACAGAGAGAGACAGAGAGAGAGACAGAGAGAGACAGAGAGAGACAGAGAGACAGAGAGAGACAGAGAGAGACAGAGAGAGACAGAGAGAGACAGAGAGAAAGAGAGAGAGAGACAGAGAGAGACAGAGAGAGACAGAGAGAGACAGAGAGAGACATGGAGAGACAGAGAGAGACAGAGAGAGAGACAGAGAGAGACAGGGAGAGACAGAGAGAGACAGATAGAGACAGAGAGAGACAGAGAGAGACAGAGAGAGACAGAGAGAGACAGAGAGAGACAGAGAGAGACAGAGAGAGACAGAGAGAGACAGAGAGAGACAGAGAGAGACAGAGAGAGACAGAGAGAGACAGAGAGAGACAGAGAGAGAGAGAGAGAGAGACAGAGAGAGACAGAGAGAGACAGAGAGAGACAGAGAGAGACAGAGAGAGAGAGAGAGACAGAGAGAGACAGAGAGAGACAGAGAGAGACAGGGAGAGACAGAGAGAGACAGAGAGAGACAGAGAGAGACAGAGAGAGACAGAGAGAGACAGAGAGAGACAGAGAGAGACAGAGAGAGACAGAGAGAGACAGAGAGAGACAGAGAGAGACAGAGAGAGACAGAGAGAGACAGAGAGAGACAGAGAGAGAGAGAGAGACAGAGAGAGACAGAGAGAGACAGAGAGAGACAGAGAGAGACAGAGAGAGACAGAGAGAGACATGGAGAGACAGAGAGAGACAGAGAGAGACAGAGAGAGACAGAGAGAGACAGAGAGAGACAGAGAGAGACAGAGAGAGACAGAGAGAGACAGAGAGAGACAGAGAGAGACAGAGAGAGACAGAGAGAGACAGAGAGAGAGAGAGAGAGAGAGAGAGAGACAGAGAGAGACAGAGAGAGACAGAGAGAGAGAGAGCGATGGGCAATTAAGGATCGGCACTTTGTTCGGCGGTAATTACGGGTGCCTGTATAGCGCATCTGTTGGACCATGGAGGAAGAAGAGGGTTGGACGCACAGACACCGGTAACTAACGGCCAACAAGACATCCGTCACGGATTTCTGGTCACAACCGCAAGGGCAAGCCCACATTGTTTTGGCGCGGTATAGATCTTTAGGCCTACTGGCTTTTTGTTCGCACCTCCGTGGGCATCTACCGGCGGGACCCCCCACTTGTACTTTCAAAAGCTCGGCATCAGTCAGTTCGTACCCTCGCAAAATGCCCCCCTCTCTATATTCGTTCTCTCCTCTCTCTCCCTCTCCCCACCCCTCTCCCCCTCTCCTCACCTGTCCACCTCTCCCCACCTCCCCTGCCTCTCTGCCTCTTTCCACCTCCCTCTCCCTCTTCCCTCTCTCCCTCCCAACACCTCCCTCCCCCCTCTCCCTCTTCTCCACCTCTCCCTCTCTTTTTCTCCAGTCTCTCTCCCCTTCTCTCTACCTTCTTTATCTTCCCCATTTCTCTCTGTCCCCCTCTCTCTCTTTCTCTCTCTCTGCCTCTCTCTCTCTCCGTCTCTCTCTTTCTCTCTCTCTGCCTCTCTCTCTCTCCGTCTCTCTCTTTCTCTCTCTCTGCCTCTCTCTCCCTCCTTCTCTCTCTCTCTCTCTCTGCCTCTCTCTCCCTCCTTCTCTCTCTCTCTCTCTCTGCCTCTCTGCCTCTCCTTCTCTCTCCTTCTCTCTCTCTGCCTCTCTCTCTCTCTGTCTCTCTCTTTCTCTCTCTCTGCCTCTCTGCCTCTCCTTCTCTCTTTCTCTCTCTCTGCCTCTCTCCCTCTCCTCTCTCTTTCTCTTTCTCTCTGCCTCTCCCCCTCTCCTTCTCTCTCGTTTTCTCTCTCTCTGCTTCCCTCCCTCTCCCTCTCCCTCTCTCTGCTTCTCTCCCTCTCCTTCCCCTTCTCTCTCTCTTTCCCTCTCTCTTTCTCTCTCTCTCTTTCTCTCTCTGGGGTGTGAATACAAAATACGCATCCGTACCCAAGATAGTTGGTTACTGGGAAAGGCTGTCAGCTGATGTTGATAGATAGCACAGGGGTTAAAAGTGCCGTTACATTAAAACAGAGGTCTCCGGTTCAGGTTTTCTACTTGAGAACGACCCACAAATGCTAACTGCACCCACCCCATTCCCGAACCCCCCCCCCCACACAAAAAAGGTCAATGAACTGCAAGTATTTGTACAAATACTCAACAGAATCTTGGATATGCAAAGCACCAAAAACGACCCAGAAATGCTAACTGCACCCACCCTTATTCCTCAAGGCCCCCACAGAAAGGGGCAATGATCTGCAAATTTCCATATTATGAGGTCAATGCGCGCTGTTCACAAAACGCGTCGCTCCAACGCTTTTGGAGAAATAACCCCAAAGTTGCCTCCTTTTGAAAAAAGAAAAACAAAGCAACACCATGACAAATAAATATGCTGGGGCTCCAAGTAAACAAGCCACTTGAGCCATTTACAATATTTAACAGCTGCCGATTTTGTTTGATTCTTTTCCCGTTCCACTTTTCTGATTCCAAAGTTCGTAAGTGTTTGCGTGAAAAACAAGCATAATTGCGACCACTGAAGTATATCAGCAGCTTGGCCTGTCCGCCGGTCAGCCAATCAAGACTAGGGAGCAAGTTGACCCCAACCCAAATACTATAGGGGAGAGAGTGGGAGGGAAAGGTGGGGAGAGGGAGACAGGGAGTTGGAGAGAAGGAGCGAGAAAGAGAGAGGTGGAGAGAGAGAGAGAGAGACAGAAAAAGGACATAGAGAGTGATAGAGGTAAATAGAGAGAGTGAGAGTGTGAGGGAAAGGTGGGGAGAGGGAGACAGGGAGTTGGAGAGAAGGAGCGAGAAAGAGAGAGGTGGAGAGAGAGAGAGACAGACAGACAGAAAAAGGACATAGAGAGTGATAGAGGTAAATAGAGAGAGTGAGAGTGTGAGAGAAAGGTGGGGAGAGGGAGACAGGGAGTTGGAGAGAAGGAGCGAGAAAGAGAGAGGTGGAGAGAGTGAGAGACAGAAACAGGACATAGAGAGTGATAGAGGTGAATAGAGAGAGTGAGAGTGAGAGTGTAAGGGAAAGGTGGGGAAAGAGACAGGGAGTTGGAGAGAAAGAGCGAGAGAGAGGTGGAGAGAGAGAGACAGGAAAGGGACAGAGAGAGAGTGATAGAGTTGAAGAGAGAGAGAGTGAGAGCGAGAGTTGGAGAGAAAGGTGGGGAGAAGGAGACAGGGAGTTGGAGAGAAAGAGCGAGAAAGAGAGAGGTGGAGAGAGAGAGAGACAGAAAAAAGACAGAGAGTGATAGAGGTAAATAGAGAGAGTGAGAGTGAGAGTGTGAGAGAAAGGTGGGGAAAGGGAGACAGGGAGTTGGAGAGAAAGAGCGAGAGAGAGACAAAAAAGGGACAGAGAGAGAGTGATGGAGGTGATGAGAGAAAGGGAGTGGGAGTGAGAGTTGGAGAGAAAGGTGGGGAGAGGGAGACAGGGAGTTGGAGAGAAGGAGCGAGAGAGAGAGGTGGAGAGAGAGACAGAAAAGGGACAGAGACAGTGATAGAGGTGAAAAGAGAGAGAGAGTGAGAGTTGGAGAGAAAGGTGGAGAGAGGGAGACAGGGAGTTGGAGAGAAAGAGCGAGAGAGAGAGGTGGAGAGACAGAAGGAGTGGTTGAGAGAGAGTGGAAAGGAGGTAGAGAGAGGGTGTGTAGGAGAGGTTGAGAGTGAAGGAGAAGTGAAGAGAGAGTGGTGGAGATGTGGAGAGAGAGTGAATGAAGGAAAGAGAAAGAGGTGAAGAAAGACAGAGAGAGGTGGAGACAGATAGAGAGGTGAAGAGAGTGTAGGAGAGATGGAGAGAGGCAGAGAAAGAGGTGGAGAGAGAATGGAGAGAGAGTTGAAGAGAGACAGAGAGGTGGAGAGAGTGAAGGAGAGATGGAGAGAGGCAGAGAAAGAAGAGAGAAAGACAGAAAGATTTGGAAAGAGAATGAGAGAGAGGTGAAGAGAGACAGAGAGATGTATAGAGAGAATGAGAGTTTGGAGAGACAGCGAGAGGTGGAGAGAGAAAAAGGTGGAGAGAGAGAGAGGGAGAGAGAGAGGAGAGGAAGAGAAGCAGAGGGAGAAGGAGAGAGAGAGGGAGAGAGGGTGAGAGAAGAGGAGAGGGAGAAAGAGAGAGGAAGAGAGGGGGAGAGAGAAAGACACAGAAAGAGAGAGAGAGAGAGAGAGGAAGAGAGGGGAGAGAGAGGGGAGAGAGAGACAAAGATTTGAGAGACAGAACTTTATTTACAAGTAACGAAATATGAACTGAACACTATCTTATAAAAGAAGAGAAGAAAATACTTGAGTTAAAAGTAAACAAAATAGAGTAATTGAAACAAAATCGGTGACGAATGACAAAACGAGGAAACCAAACAAACAGTCAGGGTGTAATTGCTTGCACCGTCTACAAAATAATAGACAGGCAGTTTTTTTTTGTCAGCGAAAGCCACGGTCGACCGAGCCGGGGCAAAAGATTCGGATCGGGCCCCTGAAGACCCCATCCGACAGCGGGCGTGCTCCCTCCCTCATCCCATCCAGTATCATCACCGTTATTAGGATCAATTACGGGCATTATATAGGGGAGGGGGAGTGGGGGAGGAGGAGGTGGGGGGGGAGGTTGCTGGTACAAGTCACGTGGGCGGTCATGCGTAGTCTGCCGAGGGAGTCCTTTCAATGGAGGTAAGGAGGGGTGTTAGGAAGGGGGACTAGGAGAGGGGGGTATAGTTGGGGTATAAGGGGCGCGGGGGGTGTACATACCCAGTCCGCTAACCGGGATGGGGGTGTTAATTACTAAGGGGGGTCCACGCGACTGCGACATGACCTTATAAAAAAGTGCAGGCGGTTGGTAAAGTAAGAAACCAAAATAAATACAATGAAATCACACCCACAAGCCCTTTGTATATTATATAGCCGGGCTGCAAATAGTGACCCACTTTGTACCCCCCACGTAACGTCTTCAAGGCGCATCATTTGTAGAGATACAGATTTAGAGACATGATAAGAGTCGAGATACGGGGAGTATAAGGACTGATATTGAGGCTGGGACTGAACATGGAAAAGGAAAGGGAGAGGGAGAGGGGGGAGGCAGAGGCAGAGGCAGAGGCAGAGGCAGAGGCAGGGGTAGAGACAGGGCAGAGACAGAGGCAGAGGCAGAGGCAGAGGCAGAGGCAGAGGCGGGGGTAGAGGCAGAGGCAGAGGCAGAGGCAGAGGCAGAGGCAGAGGCAGAGGCAGAGGCAGGGGTAGAGACAGGGCAGAGACAGAGGCAGAGGCAGAGGCAGAGGCAGAGGCAGAGGCAGGGGTAGAGGCAGAGGCAGAGGCAGAGGCAGAGGCAGAGGCAGAGGCAGAGGTAGAGGCAGAGGCAGAGGCAGAGGCAGAGGCAGAGGCAGAGGCAGAGGCAGAGGCAGAGGCAGAGGCAGAGGCAGAGGCAGAGGCAGAGGCAGGGGCAGAGGCAGAGGCAGAGGCAGAGGCAGAGGCACAGGCAGACACACAGAGGCAGAGGCATCTATTCTCCCCAATGTCTTAAGATCGCTGGCTATGTAAAAAAAATCAAGTCTCGTTCCAGGCACTCTCTCCACAAGACACTGCCCTCCTTTCCTCACACTCCACGAAAGACTCTGCGCTACGATCAAGTAATACGGTACCAAGTCTACGTACCTCCTCACGGCATGTCAACAATAATATTGTCTGCTCACTACACTGGATCACCTTTCGACAACCTTGTTGTCCCCCTTTCGTATTTTTTTGTTTTAAAAATATCAATCTCTGAATGAACTCCTTGAGACACGAGCGAGCTGCCTCGGGCGATCAGACTGATGTGTAGGGAGGGAGCACACGCCCACACGAAGGTCAGGACCTCGTATTTGCCAGGCAACAAGACATAGTTTATCTTAAGGAAATTGATGGAACGGGTATCTCTCTTCATCGCTTCGTCTTTCTACTTCGTTTTCTATTTCTGTCTCTCTATCTTCGTCTCCATGTGCCTGTCTCTTTATCCATTTATCTCTGCCCGTCTCTGTCTCGCTGTCTGTCTCTCTGTATGTCTCTCTGTTTGTCTCTCTGTCTGTCTCTCTGTCTGTCTCTCTGTCTGTTTGTTTTATGTCTGTTGTTCTCTGTGTCTCTCTCTGCCTCTCTCTGTCTCCCTCTGTCTCTCTCTGCCTCTCTCTGTCTCTCTGTCTCAATCTGTCTCTCTTTCTCAATCTGTCTCAATCTGTCTCAATCTGTCTCAATCTGTCTCTCTCTGTCTCTCTATATCTCTGTCTCTCTCTGTCTCTCTCTGTCTCTCTCTGTCTCCCTCTGTCTCTCTCTGCCTCTCTCTGTCTCTCTGTCTCAATCTGTCTCTCTTTCTCAATCTGTCTCAATCTGTCTCTCTCTGTCTCTCTATATCTCTGTCTCTCTCTGTCTCTCTCTGTCTCCCTCTGTATCTCTATGTCTCTCTCTGTCTCTCTGGCTCTCTCTGTCTCTCTCTGTCTCTCCCTCTGTCTGTCTCTCTGTCTCTCTGTCTCTCTCTGGCTCTCTCTGTCTCTCTCTGTCTCTCTGTATCTCTCAGTCTCTCTATATCTATCTGTCTCTCTGTCTGTGTTTGTCTCTCTCTCGCTCGTTCCCTCTCCGTCTCCCTTCTGTCTATGTCTCTGTTTTTCTCTGTCTCCCTCCATCTCTCCCTGTCTGCCATTGTCTCCCTCTGTCTCTCTCTGTCCCTCTCTCTCTGTCTGTCTCCCTCTCTGTCTCGCTCTCCATTCCTGCCTCTTTCTGTCTAAATCTCTCCAGTTCTCTCCCTAATCAAAAGGAGAGACCTATTAAACCCAACAATCAGCCGATATTCACACCTAACTTCTTCCACCATCGTCGTCTTCATAAAAGAAGACCGGTTTCACAAAAAAGGGGGCCAAAAGTACAGATAACCTTATTTTCTATTCAGCCAAAACAATGCGGGCGCCAAAAAAGAAAGAAAAAAACCCTCCTTGATCTGAGGAGATATCGGCAGATAACCAGACGTTGGTTGACCCAGTCCTTCCTTGTCCGTTCCCTCTCGCCTCGACGCTCTGTCGTCTTTCTCAAAGTCAAAAGGGTGTTGAAATTCATCGGGCGGTGGTGCCAGGGCTGCTGGTAGTGGTGATGGTGGAAGTTAATCTTGTGTTTAACAAGGGAGTAGTAGTAGTGATTTGAGTTCAACGAGTTTGCATAGCAGGTGCATTGACTGAGGGAGAGGGGGGGAGAGAGAGAGAGGAAGAGGGTTGGGCGGTATATGGGGCGCAAGTTATAGGGAGAGAGGGGGGGGGGTGAGAGAGAGGGGAAGGGGAGAATGATCTGATTTATCTCTGCCCCAATTCTTGGGTTCAGTCGGCACCGCGCGCATTCCGCTTTCCTCCGGCATCCCTTTGATGACCGGGGCACCCCCTTCTCCTCCTCCTTCCACCCTACTCCTGACCCAAGCCCCTGGGTTGCTCGGCGATGATCGCCCGCTGACCGCCTAGTCTCCGTCCCCGCTAGCCGGTAGACGTTGGGACAGAGGACCCGGGTCTCAAACCACAATCTCACTCTCTCTCGCTTCTCTCCCCTCCCTCTCTCCACTTCTCACGACGCTCTCTATCTCTATCTCTCTCCCTCACTCTTTCCCTCCTTCCCCCTCTCTCTCCCTCACCCCCTCCCCTTTCTCCCTTCCACTCCCTCTCCACTTCTCCCGACTCTCTCCCTCTCTATTTCACTCTCTATCTCTCTCTCTCTCTTTCTCTATATCTCTCTCACTCTCCACCTCTCTACCCCTCTCTATCTCTATCTCTCTCCCTCTTGCTCTCCCCCTCTCTCTCCAACTCTCTCTGACCCCCTTCCTCTCTCTCTCCCCCCTCACTCCCCCTCTCTATCTCTCACTTTCACCACCCTCCCTCCCTCTCCCTCTCACTCCCCTCTCTCTCTATATACCTCATCCCCGCTTTTCTCTCTCTCTCTCGTTTGTCCTGTGTTGTCAGAAATGTTGGGAATAGTTTGAAGCATCACAATTTAACACTTGATGTTTTACTGACGTTATCAGTTGATGTTCTCTATCTATAATGGTCATATTTTAGCCGAATGTTCGCCCACATTTTCTAGAAGAGCGCGGCTGATTCTATCAGTTTGCTTCGAATTCGCCCGGCCGAGTTAAAAGTTGGTTGGTAAGTCAAATCCGACTTCTACAAAGACCCATTGGAGCCCCTTGGCCCGCATCGCGCAGGAAGCGACAAGTTACAAGCAACGCAAAAAAAATTTAAAATATTTATCATACACCAGGGAGATTCACAATCCAGCGTGCCGAACCGGCAAAACCAGGCCGTGGACACGAGCCGGCCGACGGTCGACCTCTTTATCGCCGCACCCGCTTGGGCCTGATTGATGATAGCGGAGGTGGAAAAAAACGAAGAAAGAAAAACCATGTCAGAGGCCTCAACAACAATCAACCTTTTATGTCCCTTCCCTCTTTTTTTTTTTTTTAATATGCATCCTTTCTCCATTTCCATAAACCAAACTCTTGTGATTTCCTCTAGTTCTTTAAATCAGTCCAAATCCATTTTAATATGCCAGCAAGCACGTGCGTTTTCCATTTCAGGAGATGACGGTCGGTACGGAGCGCAAAGTTTTCTCCTTTCTCGTTTTCTTTCGCTCTCTCCCTGCCACCCCCTCTCTCTGCCTCTCCCCACACCTCTCCGCCTCTCTCCCTCTCTCCACATCTATCTCCCTGTGTCTCTCCATGCAGCCTCTCCACCTCTCACTCCCTCTCCCCTCTCTATACCCGTCCCTCCCTCTCCCTTCAACTCTTACTCTCTTCACCTTTCCCCTCCTCCCCTCTCTCCCTCTCTTTCTCCCTATCTCTCTCTCCCTCTCTCTCTCCTTCTCTCTCCGTCGCCCCTCATTCTCTGTCTCTCTCCCACTCTCTCTGTCTCCCTTTCTCCCCTTCCCCCTCTCCCTTTCCCTTCCCCCTCTCTCTCCCTCTCCCATCTCTCTCCCTCTCTCCCTCCCTCTGCCCCTCTCTCCCTCTCTCCCCCTCTCTCTCCCTCCCTCTCTCTCCCTCTCCCCCTCCCTCCTCTCCCCTTCTCCCTCTCTCCCTCTCTCTCCCTATCCCCTCTCTCTTTCTCAAATTCTCTTCCCTCCTCCTCCTCTCCCCTCTCTTAATTTCTCTCTTTCTCCATCTCCCTCTCTCTTTCTCTTCCCCTCTCTCTCTCCCTTTCTCCCTTTCTCTCTCCCTCCTTCTCTCTCTCTCTCCATCTCCATCTCCCTCTCTCTTTCTCTTCCCCTCTCTCTCTCCCTTTCTCCCTTTCTCTCTCCCTCCTTCTCTCTCTCTCTCTCTCCATCTCCCCCTCTCTCTCCCCTTTCTCCCCCCTCTCTCCTCTCTCTCCGTCCCACTCTCCCTCTCCCTTTCTATCCCTCTCCTCCTCTCCCCTCCCTCTCTCTTTCTCTCCACTCCCTCCCCTTCTCCCCTCTCTCTCTTCCACTTCGAGTACAGCGGAGGCCCTCAGAATGTGCAAAGCTGCGTGCGCTAATCAGCCACAGGTATAGGCGGTGTTTTGCCGCAAAATATTAAAACGTCCGACACGTGTATGACCGGTGCTGGCTTCACAAAATCACCACTAATGAATTCAGTCACAAGTGGGGATCTTTATGTTGTCCAGTTTCTCCGTTTTCTTCTCTCCTTTTTCTAATTATAATCGTCTAAATTATGGTTATTATTTTTCGAAGGGGGCTGTTTCTGGTTGGCTAAGCGGGTGGAAGGATTCAATCAGACGCTCTGGGGGAGGGATGAGGCAGACAGACAGACAGACACAGGCGGAGGCATTACAGGACAAACAGCCACATACAGAGTTTGACAGGCAGACGGGCAGACAGACAGACAGACAGAGGCAGAGGAATTAAAGGACAAACAGGCACATACAGAGTTTGACAGGCAGACGGGCAGACAGACAGACAGACAGAGGCAGAGGAATTAAAGGACAAACAGGCACATACAGAGTTTGACAGGCAGACGGGCAGACAGACAGACAGACAGAGGCAGAGGAATTAAAGGACAAACAGGCACATACAGAGTTTGACAGGCAGACGGGCAGACAGACAGACAGACAGAGGCAGAGGAATTAAAGGACAAACAGGCACATACAGAGTTTGACAGGCAGACGGGCAGACAGACAGACAGACAGAGGCAGAGGAATTAAAGGACAAACAGGCACATACAGAGTTTGACAGGCAGACGGGCAGACAGACAGACAGACAGAGGCAGAGGAATTAAAGGACAAACAGGCACATACAGAGTTTGACAGGCAGACGGGCAGACAGACAGACATACAGAGGCGGAGGAATTAAAGGACAAACAGCCACATACAGAGTTTGACAGGCAGACGGGCAGACAGACAGACAGACAGAGGCAGAGGAATTAAAGGACAAACAGACACATACAGAGTTTGACAGGCAGACGGGAAGACAGACAGACAGACAGAGGCGGAGGAATTAAAGGACAAACAGGCACATACAGAGTTTGACAGGCAGACGGGAAGACAAACAGACATACAGAGGCAGAGGAATTAAAGGACAAACAGGCACATACAGAGTTTGACAGGCAGACGGGCAGACAGACAGACAGACACAGGCGGAGGCATTACAGGACAAACAGCCACATACAGAGTTTGACAGGCAAACGGGAAGACAGACAGACATACAGAGGCAGAGGAATTAAAGGACAAACAGGCACATACAGAGTTCGACAGGCAGACGGGAAGACAGACAGACAAACAGAGGCGGAGGAATTAAAGGACAAACAGGCTACAGAATTTGACAGGCCGGCAAAAAGACAGGCACACGGGGAGACTGTAAGTCACATAGGCAGACAGACATGGATACATACATTCAATCATGCAGACGGACAGAGACAGACAGACAGGCAGACAGACATACAGATAGACAGACAGACAGTAAGTCAAACGGATACACATAATGACATGCAGATAGACAGAGAGACAGTTATGACGGACAAACAAACAGACATGTTCACAGATAAAATGACATACAGAAACTCCCCCAAAAACAAACAAATACGACAGAAAGCACAACAGACTGACAAACATGAGACAAACAGACAGACAGACATCCAGATTGCCAGATTTTTACCAACCCATATCACACAACCAACCTTTCACTAATCCTCCCATTAAATAATGACGGTCGTAAATCAGATAATGATGCGCGTTTCAAGTACGGGAATCCAATTGAATCTTCGCCACTCAATGATGAAAGAGATTATACCCCCCCCCCCGTTTTCATTTTCACACAAAAAATAGACGCGGCGTGTTGGGGCCATCGTGACACCAGCGTGTCCCCTGATGCGGAATGGCCGTGCCGCGGCGCGGGGCGTCGGCCTGCCGGGAGCGTGCGCGGCCCGCTCATGCCCCGCGGGGCTTTGGCGCCGCAGACACGGCCCCTTGATCCCCGGACGAGCCCCCCTGCGGCCGCCGCTGCCGTGCACTCGCGCTCGAAACGTCAACACAGTGTGAAAAAAAAGGGATGGATGGAATTGGACTAAGGAACACTGGGGATAGGGGGGGGGGGGAGGCGACAACCGTGTACTTTTATGACCATTTAATATCTGAGATTGCTGTGATTGTGAGCAGGACGGTTCACGAAAGGTATTAAGGCTTTTTGACGTCTACAACTCCTGACAACAAAACTGAATCGCACCACCGTTGAAAAAAAAAACTACCAAGAACTCCGTTAAAACTCGTAATAGAGAAAGACCTCTATTTGGGCAGAGCGAACGAAACAGCACGGACAATATTAACAACGCTCGTTTAACAAAAAACAGCAACCCAGAAAGAGTTAGACAAAAGAGATTTTTATGAGAAATGTAATCCCAAATTTGCGGTGGGGAAATGACTGTCGTTTCGTTTATAGTCGACAGCGAAAGTCCTTTGGATGATCAATATTGATGAATATTTTTTTATTAAACGGATTATCGCGTAGCGAAAGTTAACTCATTGAAAGGCCCTTTACAACATTAGTTCAAGTCCAAAGATTTCCACAGTTTGTGTTAAACCATTAAACAAGGAAATCCTGCGAAGGTTTTAGCCAATCTGAGAAAGTTGAAAAAGGCATAAAAACGTCACTGTTTTCGCACCTTTTAGATCTGTAGTGTAAGAAATATTGTATTACTATTTGTCGATGTTTGAGTGAAGATTTCTCGAGAGGTACAGAATCGCAGACCGTAAGATTTCAACATGAGGATTATATCATGACCATCTACAAACTGTGTCAATTAGAAGGAAATCTGTCGACATCGATGTTTTCCGATCTTCCCAATGATAGGGGGGGGGGTGGAACATGGCAACATTATGGTCGTAGAGGGCTCCCTCCGCAGAGGGAAAAACGTCACGTGTCTAGTCACTTCTTTGAAACAATTGAAAAATTGGCAAATAAAACTTTGACTGGACCGGGACTTAAACCTCTGGATTAACGTACCAGTGCTCTTCCCATCTGAGCTATCCAGCCCTTAGATGGTGGCCTTCCCTAATAGTCAACTAGTCTTTGGCAAACCAGCGCTCTTCCATCTGAGCTATCCAGCCCTTAGATGGTGGCCTTCCCTAATAGTCAACTAGCCTTTGGCAAACCAGCGCTCTTCCATCTGAGCTATCCAGCCCTTAGATGGTGGCCTTCCCTAATAGTCAACTAGTCTTTGGCACATCAGTGCTCTTCCATCTGAGCTATCCAGCCCTTAGATGGTGGTCTCCCTAATAGTCAACTAGTCTTTGGCACACCAGCGCTCTTACCATCTGAGCTATCCAGCCCTTAGATGGTGGCCTTCCCTAATAGTCAACTAGTCTTTGCCGGGGTGGGGCGCCAGTCAGAAGCAATCCTCTTAAACAATACATTCAACTCGGAGGGGATGCTTTCCGAACAGGGAGACCACAAGAATGATGCTAGCTTCTTACCCTCAGGAGGTGAAGTTTCAGATACGATTTCGACCCGACGGGATTCGAACCGGCGACTAGTCCTTTCAAACTGGCCAATAGCTGAGCCAATCTGTCACGCTGGAAGAAAACGGAAAGACGCTCATGAATAACAATTCTAGGGTTCAGATTTAAAACAAAAAATGTAAAAGTGAATTGGTCGGAATGAACTCGATTCGTGAATTCGTCGTAATAAAGTCGATTCGTGAATTAGTCGTAATGAACTCGATTCGTGAATTAGTCGTAATGAACTCGATTCGTGAATTCGTCATGGTGAACTCGATTCGTGAATTAGTCGTGATGAACCCGATTCGTGTATTCGTCGTGATGAACTCGATTCGTGAATTCGTCGTAATGAAATCGATTCGTGAATTACCGGGAGTCGTATTTAATTCGATTCGTGAATTCGTCGTGATGAACTCGATTCGTGTATTAGTCGTAACGAACTCGATTCCTGAATTCGTCGTAATGAACTCGAATCGTGAATTAGTCGCGATGAACTCGATTCGTGAATAAGTCGCGATGAACTCGATTCGTGAATTAGTCGTGATGAACTCGATTCGTGAATTCGCCTCAGTGAACTCGATTGTTGAATCGGCTTTGATCGAGTTCGGAATAAAAGGCCTCGATTGTTCATTGGAAGACAAAGGCAAACGACTATTACAATTTTGAACCAGACTTTTGAAGAAAAAAAACAACAACCTCCCCTCACAAAAACCTCGGAGTGGCTCGGCACTAACGCCCGGACTTGACCGAGGCGCTGGCCGTATCGTCCCGGGTACCGAGCGGCTGTTGCACGGCGGAGAATCGCCCGGACGCCCGCTCGTTCGTCCCTCGTCCCCGTTCCCTCGATGAAGTCGGTGCGAAAACCTTGAACACAGAACACGCGCCCGTTTTCGACCCACAGCTACCACAGAGAATGCGAATTCGGTGACATTTTGTTTTGTGCGTTTTGTCACAAAGAACATCAAGTGAAAAAGTTGACGTGAAAGGAACATTAACAGCAATTTCACTACTTTTTTTTTTCATGCCAGATTTTCACCAGATTTTCGAGGTGATTTCAATAGTGGTTCTATTCCAGGCCACGCAAGCCTATGGTACGAGTTCGGTGAACAATTCCACAGACTAGACCACAACTGCCTGGCAGATGATTTGGGGAGTACTTCGTCTAGAGCACCTGTAATTGGACCACACCCTAGATAATCAGGTTATTTGTTTTCACTGTCTTCTCCACTACCCGAAGATGTCTTCCTCGGGTCAAATGAGTAATGAAATCTTCAGGATGAATACACTTTTATAAAGGGTCTCCTTGAAATCACTACGAGTTCTGTTTTTTTTTCTCTTCACGGCAACATGACATTTTATTCAACCGATGTTCGCGTTTTCCATGTTCACAGTGCGTGATTGTGTTTGGCCGAGCTTTGAGCTGAGCGTAACGTTCATCTCTTGTCGAGTTGAAAGCCATTTTTGTTTTTTTGGGGGGAAAAGGGGGAGAATTGTGACTTAGGTGCTCGGAAGCGCTGAACGGGCCGTTCGCGCCGGTTTTTCAAGTGGGTGTTATTGTGGACATTTCCCCCCCTGGCTACAGCGCTATTCACACCTCGCTCTTGAAAAAATCAACAGAGGAGTCGGCTATGATATAGACTGCCCGCAATCATACCAGCTTTTGTGAGTTTTTTTGTAGGCGTGCGTGTGTGGTTATGGTTCTGGGGCTTTGGGAGATATTATTTGGGTGTCGTTGTTTCTGTATAACGGGGTCGTTTCTCTCTGTCTATCTCTGCTTCTCTCTTTCTCTCTGTCCCTCTTTGTCCTCGTCTCTACCTATCTCTGTCTTTCTGTCTCCCTCTTCCTCTCTACCTTTTCCCTCTGCCTCTCTGTCTTTCTGTCTCCCTCTGCCTCTCTGTCTTTCTGTCTCCCTCTGCTTCTCTGTCTCCCTCTGCCAGCTCTCTGTCTCCCTCTGCCTCTCTGTCTCCCTCTGCCTCTCTGTCTCCCTCTGCCTCTCTGTCTCCCTTTGCCTCTCTGTCTCCCTCTGCCTCTCTGTCTCCCTCTGCCTCTCTGTCTCCCTCTGCCTCTCTGTCTCCATCTGCCTCTCTGTCTCCATCTGCCTCTCTGCCTCCCTCTGCCTCTCTGTCTCCCTCTACCTCTCTGTCTCCCTCTGCCTCTCTGTCTCCCTCTGCCTCTCTGTCTCCCTCTGCCTCTCTGTCTCCCTCTGCCTCTCTGTCTCCCTCTGCCTCTCTGTCTCCCTCTGCCTCTCTGACTCCCTCTGCCTCTCTGTCTCCCTCTGCCTCTCTGTCTCCCTTTGCCTCTCTGTCTCCCTCTGCCTCTCTTTCTCCCTCTGCCTCTCTGTCTCCCTCTGCCTCTCTGTCTCCCTCTGCCTCTCTGTCTCCCTCTGCCTCTCTGTCTCCCTCTGCCTCTCTGTCTCCCTTTGCCTCTCTGTCTCCCTCTGCCTCTCTGTCTCCCTTTGCCTCTCTGTCTCCCTCTGCCTCTCTGTCTCCCTCTGCCTCTCTGTCTCCCTCTGCCTCTCTGTCTCCCTCTGCCTCTCTGTCTCCCTCTGCCTCTCTGTCTCCCTCTGCCTCTCTGTCTCCCTCTGCCTCTCTGTCTCCCTCTGCCTCTCTGTCTCCCTTTGCCTCTCTGTCTCCCTCTGCCTCTCTGTCTCCCTCTGCCTCTCTGTCTCCCTCTGCCTCTCTGTCTCCATCTGTCTTTCTGTCTCCCTCTGCCTCTCTGTCTCCCTCTGCCTCTCTGTCTTTCACCCTCTCTGACTCTGTCTCTCTGACTCTCTCTGAGTCTTTCTCTCTGCGTCTGTCTGTCTGCCTGCCTGAATGTCTGTCTGTCTGTTTCTTCTGTCCTTCTGTCTGTCCCTCTCTTCTCCATTTCTGTATCTCAGTCTATCTGTCTCTTCCTGTCTCTCTTCCTCTCCTCTCGATCATCCACCTCTCTCTCACTCTCTCCCTCCCTCTCCCTCTCTCTTTCCAATTTCCTCTCTCTGTCTCCCTAGCCCTCCCGTCGCTCTCTCTCTCCCCTCTCTCTCTCCCTCTGTCTCTCTGTCTCTCTCCGTCACTTTCTGTATCTCTGTCTCTCCCTCTGTCTTTCCCCTCTCTCTCTGTGTCTCTCTGTTTCTCTCTGTCTCTCCCCCTCTCTCTGTCGCTCTCTGTTTCTCTCTGTCTCTCGCTCTCCCCTCTCTCTGTTTCTCTCTGTCTCTCTCTCTCCCTCTCTCTATGTCTCTCTGTTTATCTCTGTCTCTCTCCCCTCTCTCTGTGTCTCTCTGTTTCTCTCTGTCTCTCTCTCACCTCTCCCTGTGTGTCTCTCTGTTTCTATCTCTCTCTCCCCTATCTCTGTCTCTTTTTTGTCTGTCTCTCTCTCTGCGTCTCTCCCATCTCTCTCTCTCTCTCTTTCTCTGTCTCTCTCATCTCCCTGTATCTCCCCTCCCGGTCAATCTCTCTGTCTCTCTCAACCCTCCCCCTCTCTCTCTCTCTTTCGCACCAAGGGAACGCGAGACGACCGGCGGAGGGACTGAAGGAGGCTTGGGTTTCTAAACTTTGCGGGGACGTCACCACGTCGGGCATGCGCACAGCGAAGTGTTTCCCCTCATCCCCAAAGCTGGTAGGTCGCTTGTCTCGGGCGAAACGACGCGGAGAATTTCGTTAACGGGATTTGCACCACAAAGAAAAGAAAAAATCAAATTAGGGCCGCTAAATCCCAGTTATTTTGATTCAATAAAAGAAACCCACCGTCTACGAGGTACTGAAAGGATCACGCTTATTTTTATGGGATTTCATTCAAGATTGGGAAAGATATGGGATGTCTAGTATTCATACTTAACCACGGGATAAACAAACAAGTACAGTTTTAACTGTAGTGCGAGTGGACGAACCTCAACCGTTTCCCCTCTCTCTGCGAGCTACCGAGCAACGCGTCGTGCGTCGGCGTGACGCGACCGGGCGTGCTGCGCTACAGACACGCCGTGGCGCCACCCACGACCACCACCGCGGATTCCCGCTCAGGATTACCATCGGGTTTTTTTTTTAACCAGAAGACCGGTCGGTTTTAAAATAATAATCCATTTACCCAATTGATACAAGACAGACAATAATATAATTTCACCAAGTGGGGTAGCTTGCCTATTAAAGATCTCAGATTAAGTTTGACAAAATGACGAGATGAGATGACAAAATGAGTTTGACAACCTTATCTTGAAAACCATGGAAAAGACCAGATGTTACAATGTTGGTTTTCTTTTTTGAAAATAAATTCCTGCAGGCCTAATCACCAGAAAAATAAATCTTCGATTTCTAACATCAAAACTTAGTCAGTAAGCAGGTTTTATCATTCTTACACATTACCCACAACATCTGCCTTTGAAAAAAAAAAATCTTCTACGATCGAAACATCAGGCCCTCTAATTTTATGAGTTTGAAATGTTCGTCATTTTACCGAATAAAGCAAGTGGCAACATTTTTGTATAGGCCTAGGGCCTATTACTAAATTAAAACACTCACAATAATCACTTAAATTTCTAAGATTGTCGGTAGTGGATCCGAAACCACGAGGTAACGGAG
Source organism: Luidia sarsii (assembly GCA_949987565.1). Taxonomy (NCBI): domain Eukaryota; kingdom Metazoa; phylum Echinodermata; class Asteroidea; order Paxillosida; family Luidiidae; genus Luidia; species Luidia sarsii. The sequence continues at coordinate 10,871,915 of OX465120.1, read as the reverse complement.
CCCGAATTATCTTTCTTTTTTTAAGACTGTTTCTCAGTTTTGAAGTCTTAGCAACAGTAAGTTTCAATTCTCGCGTGAACACGCCAATCCCGAACTCCGAGAGCCAGGCCGTGGATCCACTGCGGCCGAGTCGAGCAGCGCCCGCACGCGGCCAGTACCGGCCAGTCACCCCACTCCGAACCCAACCCCACACTGCACTGCACACGTACACTACTCACCCACACACACAAAAATCATAACGCAATAAGCCATAATATCTTAGATACACATATATACATTGCCCATATAATCACTGGTATTATGGCAGTAATTGTTGTCCGTGTAGTTCACTATTAGACAACGTATATAAACATGTCGTGGCCACAAGGACACGCACGCAGAGGGCCGACGAAACACCCCCTCCCTCCCTCCACACCCAAAAAAAATAATCGCTTGGTTACCTTGGCTTAATAAGCCCCGCCCTTTTCCCATTGACGAGCGCGCCGTGGGAAGTGTGACGTGACCGCCACGTCACAGCGCCGGCCGGCCAATCAGAGATCGGCCTCGCATCCTGCCGACCACGGAGCACGCGTGCATTGAGTGAGAGCGAGTGAGAGAGTGAGATTGAGAGTGATAGGGGGAGTGAGAGAGAGAGAGAGAGGGGGGGGGGAGGAGAGAGTTGAGACAGAGTGAGAAAAAAAAGGCCAAATAAACTTAGCGATACCAGCGCTGTGTATAATTCATACGGGCGGAAGCAATACGCCTAACCTATCAGTATCACCACCTCTGAGATCTTCTCAGTTGAAATGCGTCACTTCGTCGGGAACGCACACGACAAACCCCGGGAAATTTGTGCGGTTTTTTTTTTAACCCATCCCTCAAAAATCAGTGTGGGTGTTTTTTTTCTTCTGTTCAAATCACTACCGCACCACCATCCCCATCACCGCTCCCATCAATATTATTATTTATTATTATTATCTGGCCCCTTCAATTCAGGGGGACTATAGTTTTCTCGTGCGCACGTGGAGAGACCTGCGCAATTCAATACCGAGGCCGTCTGAAGAAGGGTGTGAGCCTGCCAGAGAGAGAGAGAGAGAGAGAGATAGTCCAATCGTGGACGGAGTTTTGACACTTGGTGGAGGCGATACCGGAGTCCCTTCGAACGGGGGAGCTGCGAGACACTGACGGATAGCGGGTGAGGAGAGGTTATGACGACCGTCGACGCTCGTACGCTGCCGGGCGAGACGCCGTACAGCTACGCTCCGGCCGGTAGCATGGCCTCACTGCAGGCCGGTCACCCGCTGCACGCCGTGCCGCACCTCCTCTGTCGCCTGGAGAGAGACGGGGCGGGCGGCGGCGGCAGCGGAGACAGAAACGGAGGCGGGGGAGGAGGAGGAGGAGGTGGTGGAGGAGGAGAAGTCAAGGCGCCGCCCGCTTTCGGCGGACTTCTGGCACCGTCGCCGCTGTACCACACCGTGTTCCGACCGCAGGCCTTCCGCGTGCCGGTTTCGGCGGCCGGCCCGGCTCTCCAGCACCCTCCGCCGCGGCATCGCCAGCACCAGCACCACCACCACCACAGCCACAGCCACAACCACCACAACCATCCCCACCAGCAACAGCAGCAAGAGCCACAGCAACAACAGCAGCAGCAGCAGCAGCAGAATCAGGCGAACAATCACCAACAGCATCACCACCACCACCACCACCCGCCGGCGGCCGGTGCCCAGCAGCCGGCCCACCCGGTCGTGCCGGCCGGCTCCACCACCTCCTTCCTGGTCAAGGACATCCTGTCGCACCGGACTCCCATCCACAAGCCCATCCCCAAGCACCCGGCCTCCTGCACCACGTGTAACTGCCTCCGGCAGACGCAGCAGCAGCAGCAGCAGCAGCAGCAACAGCAGCAGCGGAACGGCAGCGCCGAGGGACGCGGCGAAGGCAGCCCGTCGCCCGCTGCCAGCTCGGGCGGATGCGAGCACGGCTACGGACTCAAATTCGGCGTGGGGGCTATCCTCTCGACCGATCAGTGCCAGTCACAAGGTAAGGCTAAAAACGATCAATCCCAATCCTCATTCCCCCCCCCCCAAAAAAAGTACATGGACTGACGTTTCGATCCTAGCTGGACCTTTCTAGTAGGAAGTCTATATATACGTAGTTTTGCAAGTTACTAGCAGAGCCTATCTGGGCAGAATCTGACAATTCCATTTCGAACGCAAAAAGCAGCGCTTTAGAGTCCTATATCAACCAATATCAACTAGAGTCTAATATCAACTTGCGATGGAAACGATAAAGAAATAGTATAGGTTGTGTGCGGTTGCAGGGTCTGACGTTTCCACCCTAGCATGACCTTCCCCAAAGACAAGCCGAGGGTAGAGAGAGAGGGGGGAGTGAGGGAGGGAGGGGAGAGATGTAGAGGAGAGGGAGGAGAGGAGAGAGGGGAGAGAGAGAGGAGAGAGGGGGAAAGAGAGAGAGAGAGGGGGGAAGAGAGGGGACCGACAGACAGGCAGTTAAATTCCTCCTTGATTGAATAATCTTGTTGTCTGACAAACAAAATCTTTAGAAGTTGTGTTGCCGGTTTTTAGTAAAACCTCATCACTCCTTTCAACGGCTAGGCAGTTCAGTGCTAACTCACTTACACAAAAAGTGCCAAGACTGCAAGTTACTCGGCTGGAGCAATCCTATTCAATGCAGCCATCTTGTCCTCTGACGAGTAGATTGCTAGACAGGGCATTTCCATATTGTTTGGGGGGTCCTGGGACAAAAAACTAGAGTCAGTTAATTAAGCGCTAATTCGCGAAGTGGGCCTTAAACTCTCAGACACACAGGGACCAAAAAACAGGTAGAAATAGGGAGCGCACTACAAATAATCGAATCACACAAATCCCTCATTAAGCATGTCTTTAGGGCGAACCAGTTCCCGCTAATCGCAATCATCAGAGGCGATATTTTGTTGTTTGAAATTATCTAAATAAATGAATAGATAAATGACAATATCCCGCAGCGGGTGTATCACCAGCTCGTAAACAAAAGTCCTAGCGCAATTGAACACGCTGTAAGTGACTTACTACCAATCACTGCGCTTCAGAGGAAAACAATTAAAAATCATCAACTAATTAACCCTAGCGATCATAATAATGGCCTCGTCTACTCTTCCCATCTCTCACTTTCACAATTTTCATCAATATCGCGATCAATTGTTTCTTTTGATTTCTGATGTCTGGTCCGCGTTCTGACCACGCGGCGGTCCCGTATAGCTTCATCTGTCTTCTGATTGGCTGCAGCAGTGGCTACGTTGTTATTGCGTCACAAGCGTGGGGGTTAGGGTAGAGGGGCGTGGCTTCCACGCCCACCATTGTCTTCGGGCCCCGCCCACCTCATTGTCCCTTGCCCCCTTTTTTTGTTCAACTGCCCCTGTAGTTTGATTTCATTCGGGTTTTTTTTTTCGAAATCGTAATACTTGCTCGTATCTTTTAATGTCAGATTTGACTTTCGACTAGGCCTACCAATTGAAAATGCGGTTTGGATTTCAGTTCGATACGGTTCGGGTGAGAAATGATCCTATTAGCCCTGGCGTTGGATTTAGGAAGATCTTCCATTCAATTACGCTGGCTCAAAAATCGCACATCGCAGGAAAATGGATTCACACAGTTTATCCCCACCGCCCATATTAGTGCTGAATCAAACAAAACGACATTATGTAAATTGTATCTCTCTCATTTCATTTCTATTACTACAGTCGTTGTATTCATATCCATCTAAATCTCCCATTATTTTTTGACTTGATCGGTTGTTAAATTGTCCAATCATTGAGGATTAGGGTTCATCACCCTACCCCGCCTTCCAGGATATCAAATCATTTCCAATGATATCGTTTGATTTATGGCTTTGGGGGTTTATTTTCATCGGTGACAGAACCAGGGCTGGATTTTACAAGGCCTTTCGATGCATCGTAACTCAACTTACGATTGATAACCAATCTTCCTGCCTTCCTTCCTTCCTTCCTTCCTTCCTTCCTTCCTTCCTTCCTTCCTTCCTTCCTTCCTTCCTTCCTTCCTTCCTTCCTTCCTTCCTTCCTTCCTTCCTTCCTTCCTTTTTTCCTTCCTTCATTCCTTCCTTCCTTCCTTCCTTCCTTCCTTCCTTCCTTCCTTCCTTCCTTCCTTCCTTCCTTCCTTCCTTCCTTCCTTCCTTCCTTCCTTCCTTCCTTCCTTCCTTCCTTCCTTCCTTCCTTCCTTCCTTCCTTCCTTCCTTCCTTCCTTCCTTCCTTCCTTCCTTCCTTCCTTCCTTCCTTCCTTCCTTCCTTCCTGCCTGCCTTCCTTCCTTACTACCTTCCTTCCTTCCTTCCTTCCTTCCTTCCTTCCTTCCTTCCTTCCTTCCTTCCTTCCTTCCTTCCTTCCTTCCTTCCTTCCTTCCTTCCTTCCTTCCTACCTTCCTTCCTTCCTTCCTTCCTTCCTTCCTTCCTTCCTTCCTTCCTTCCTTCCTTCCTTCCTTCCTTCCTTCCTTCCTTCCTTCCTTCCTTCCTTCCTTCCTTCCTTCCTTCCTTCCTTCCTTCCTTCCTTCCTTCCTTCCTTCCTTCCTTCCTTCCTTTCTTCCTTCCTTTCTTCCTTCCTTCCTTCCTTCCTTCCTTCCTCCCTCTCTTCCTCCCTTCCTCCCCTACTCCCTTCCTCCCTTCATCACTTCCTTCATTACTCCCTCCTTTCCTTCCTTCTCCCCTCTCCTTGACAATTTGTGTTTAACTTCCCCGAGTAATCTTACTCCGACGTACACAGCACCGCCGATCCGCCGCATTCTGTTGGGTTAAAAACCGCTTTATTTACCGACCGCCTGCGGTGAAAATCGGCCCCTACGCCAGCCCCCCCCCCAAAAAAAAAGAAAGAGGGAGAGAGAGAGAGAGAGAGACGGAAAGCCAGCAGAAAATCCAAACCCTTGCCTCTCTCTCTTGCCTTGAGCACAGAGCGCCACTGTCACTATCAAATGCGTATTAGGACATTAATTAAATTACGGGAAAGCCAGCACTGCCCAGGGCCGTGCAACGCGTCCAGAAACGGTTAATATGTCCTAGTTTATTTTAGGCTCTTAGGATTTTTTTTGTTCTTTTTTTTTTAGGGGAGGGAGAGAGGGAGAAAAAAAACGGGCTCGTGTAGGGCGACTGGTGTTATATTGCTGATTATTTTTTGTGCGTTGATAATGGGTGGGCGGTTGGGTGGTTGGTGATTTCTGGAGGAAGAGGGCGTGAGAGGGGGTGGGGTGGGTTGTGTGAGGAAGGGGAGGGAGGGAGGGAGGGAGGGAGGGAAGGGGTGTGTGGGGGTAACGTGCCACGAACGATTGGTGGCGACTGCGCGCTGCTCAAGTACGAGGCGGTTGGTCCGGCGGGTCGCTCAAGCGTGCAGCGCGCCGTGTCTCTCCCGGTAGGCTCTCCCCGGTGCCCGCTCTGCAAGCCACACCGGCACCGTAAACAAAGACACTCGCAATCAGCCGGGCAAGCAAAAAAAAAACCACTAAATAAACGCTGCTGTGATTTCAAAGCTCGTAAATTATTGACAACCAGGTCGATCTACGAAAGAAGTAAAAAAAAAAAAATCTCAAAAGTTAGAGGGCCTGACGTTTCGATCCCAGCAGGAACACTTCTCAAAGGCAAAGTCACAGAAAAAGGAAGTTCCCGAAAACCCACATGGTCAAAACGCCTAGACAAATACGAGGTTTCAGCAAAATCCTTTCCAAAACCTCCCGTCTGGTTTCATTAGAAATAGGGGGAGTGTGAGATTGACGTGGAAAATCCACAATCCGCCAATTTGGCTTTGATAGGCCAAACAAAATGTTACCAGATCAGACAAGTTTGGAATATCCGATTTAAAATTGCCTTTGATAACATTTCAACTCAAAATGACAGGGATATTACATTGAATTAAAAGCTGAATTTAAAGAGATTTTTGTATTGTGAATGTCAAGGAATGACATTGGAAACTGTTAAATCTTTGTATATTGCAAGAATAACGGATTATGTAGTGTCGGAAAATTCAACAAACTTAATTTTGGTTATTAGGGAAGTACCTTGTTATCCCATTACTTCTTTATAGAGTAAGAAAATGTTTAATATAATAATTAAATTTATCTCAACTTCCTGTTGTAATTTCTGATTGAAATGTAACGAATTGTTTTCGATAATGTAATACAAGGAGTAATTTAGCTCCATTGTAAAAAGGAAAGAAATGTTACCAGGTACATTGACCAACGTCCCTTGAATCTTGCCCAACTCCCAGCCGACAACAACACAGTACGACACCCATTCATAACACATACATTTTGTGAGTCACCACAACAAAAACCAGTCGAACCGAAAAAAAAACCACCCGTAGCTATTGTGAAATCCAACCCGTATTCGCAGGACTGCTTTCCTCAAACTCAAAGATTGACCTTTTTCACAAAGTACCGTCCACGGAACTCGAACAGAAAAATACAAACCTCAGCTTTTAAATACACATCTATCTTTGGAGCAGTACAAGATACAGTGACTAAATTCTTTCAAGCTTTGACGAGATTGCAATATCCGTTTCGACTGTAAGCACTCTTGGAAAAATTTGCCACCCAACAAAATATTTTGATCATTTTATCTGTCACGGGATCAACATTACCAAGCCATTGTGGTTCCAATTTCATATGACCGTCTTATCGCCTTCACCAGAACGATAATAGTTTTTGAAGGTTACGCATATTATTTCATTGTTTAAAGTCGGTGAAAGACCGTTACGGATGTGTGTTTTCCGGGAAGTTTCGTCCAAATTTTGGGGATGGGTCGGGGTGGGGTTTGGAGCGGTAGGGGTATTTTTTAAAGAAGAAACGTCACATAAGGCAGGTCATTATTCACCCGGCAAATGCATTCCTCCCACAAACGCTATTCTGCCGGTCCCTTAGTCTGATTTGTCAATTGTCATGATCATGTTCATGCATATTCATATATGCTCTATGCTCTGACGTTGGCCAATCAGAGTAAAGAGTGCTCAATGAATCGCTGGTATCCGTCGACAAAAACCAACCGAACCCAAGATTATATGGTTATAGCTTATAGATTATAAGCTTATTGCTTATCAATTGATTTGGGCTGTTGAGTACATGATTGATTGATTGAATGATTGTGGCTGATTAATGAATCGGGTCATTAACAGATCATCTGAGCATTGGAATAATTGGCTAATTGACTCCCGTATTGATTGTACGATTGATTGTTTTACCGACAGACTGACTGGTCAAGTGAATGATTGATTGATTGATTGATTGACTGATTGATTGATTGATTGACTGATTGGTTGATTTCACACCCTTTCCCACTGGTCCCAGGTGCGCCCACCCTATGCAGTACATCAGTCAGCGGTGCCGCGGCTCTGAGTAGCGGGTACCCGCATCTAGGCACGTCGCTGGCACACCTCGCCAGGCCGCTGTACGGCACGGGAGTACACTCGTCCATGGCGCGGAACCCGTTTCTCTCAGGTTGGTACCCGCGCGCACTTCCATGCATTATCTGCCGCTATACAGCGACTTGAAACCAGCGAGGGGCGAGTACCCGCTATGGCCGGAGCCATACATACAGCGGACAGACTACCAGCTAACTCGCGTGGGATCCAGTCGTAAAGCCCGTGTCCGAAACGGGCTCCAATAGCTACGGCTAGGGCTACTGTCTTCACATCTCCGTGTATTTCCAATGGGGAAGACCTAGACCTAGCACTAGACGCCCGTTTCGGACACGGCCGTAGCAAGCATGATTGTTTTTTTTTCCGAATTAGATTCGAGACCAAAATAAAAGAGTGAACAAACAAACCTCAACACGACCCGACATTTGGATCCTAGCTGGACCTTTCTCCCACAGTGTCCGAAACTTAGGACTAAATGAAACTTTTTGATTTTGTTTTAGGTCATTCTAATAACTAACAAAAACATGACATTAATGTTGTGGTTGTTAATGGTTGAGAGGACGTAAAATTTAAATCTTAGCAGGACCTTAGGAGGTCAGACGTTTTATATAATTTTTTAAATTTTTTTTTAAGGAGAGTCGCCCAACATAAGCCCTCCTAAAGGCCACTCAAGGTGAGGGCTAAAAGAAAGTAATAAGGAGAAGAACCAGGAACAAACTAGATCAGGAGGAAGAAAGATTTTACGTTTGAATTGGGACAAGTTATAAGAAAAGGGGAAACAGGTTGCAGGTAGAGAATTCCATAGTGCAGCAGTGAGTGGGGAGAAGCTAGAGGAGTTACCGCTTAGTATTGGCTTTAGGTACCATAACTGTTTGCTTTTTTTGTGGTAAAGGGGAAGACTTGTGCGTTTGGTCTCAGTGCGAGGTGGATTTAGGCAAGAGAGCTCTTGAACGGAGCTTACTAATGCACACATGTCACCACGCAGCCCTTCAACGAGACCCAACAAAATAATGATGAGGAATGCGCGGCAATGTCTAACCGCGTTGCACAGGCTCGGACGATTAGTCGCCTCCTACTGGCTCCCCAACTGAGGGCGCCCTTCAGAAATTACGTCATTCGAAGTGGGTCTCTACTCAATGCACGGTGGTTGCGGGGTGTTGTGTTTCTCCGCCGATGGCAACGGGGAAGGCCCGAAGCGGTCTTGGGGAGAATGGGACGGGGGCCTGAGGGGGGAGGGGGGGGGGGCAGAAGACCTTGAAGGAGTTGGTTAATGGAGCTGCCGTCGTTTTATTTACTGGTGCGGTGACTTAAGACCCACTTAACACGCACGGCAAGCAAAAGGACATGTTGGCATACACGTGGCTTGTCCCTTACAAGGACGGGCTAAGCAGCACCGCCATGGTCCGCACACAAAAAATATGGGAAAAAAAATTGAAGAAGAGGAGGAGGAGGAAGAAGAAGATGAAGAAGACGACGAAGAAGAAGATTTAATTTAATTTAATTTAATTTAATTTCGGGTTAGGGTTAGGGTTAGGGTTAGGGTTAGGGTTAGGGTTTGGGTTAGGGTTTGGGTTAGGGTTTGGGTTAGGGTTAGGGTTTGGGTTAGGGTTAGGGTTAGGGTTTGGGTTAGGGTTTGGGTTAGGGTTAGGGTTAGGGTTAGGGTTAGGGTTAGGGTTAGGGTTGGGGTTAGGGTTAGGGTTTGGGTTAGGGTTTGGGTTAGGGTTAGGGTTTGGGTTAGGGTTTGGGTTAGGGTTTGGGTTAGGGTTTGGGTTAGGGTTTGGGTTAGGGTTTGGGTTAGGGTTTGGGTTAGGGTTAGGGTTTGGGTTAGGGTTTAGGTTAGGGTTAGGGTTGGGTTAGGGTTTAGGTTAGGGTTAGGGTTAGGGTTAGGGTTAGGGTTAGGGTTATGGTTGAAGGAGAGGAGGAGGAGGAAAAAGAAGATGAAGAAGACGACGACGAAGAAGATTTCATTTCATTTCATTTCATTTCATTTCATTTCATTTCATTTCATTTCATTTCATTTCATTTCATTTCATTTCATTTCATTTCATTTCATTTCATTTCATTTCATTTCATTTCATTTCATTTCATTTCATTTCATTTCATTTCATTTCATTTCATTTCATTTCATTTCATTTCATTTCATTTCATTTCATTTCATTTCATTTCATTCCATTCCATTCCATTTCATTTCATTTCATTTCATTTCATTTCATTTCATTTCATTTCATTTCATTTCATTTCATTTCATTTCATTTCATTTCATTTCATTTCATTTCATTTCATTTCATTTCATTTCATTTCATTTCATTTCATTTCATTTCATTTCATTTCATTTCATTTCATTTCATTTCATTTCATTTCATTTCATTTCATTTCATTTCGTTTCATTTCGTTTCATTTCGTTTCATTTCGTTTCATTTCATTTCATTTCAACCCATCCCATCCCATCCCATCCCATCACATCCCATCACATCCCATCCCATCCCATTTCATCTCATTCCATCCCATGCAATCCAATTCCATTCCATCCCATCCCACCCCATCCCATCCCATCCCATCCAACCTCATCCCACCCCATCCCATCCTATCCCACCTCATCCCACCCCACCCCATCCCATCCCATCCCATCCCATCCCATCCCATCCCATCCCATCCCATCCCACCTCATCCCACCCCACCCCATCCCATCCCACCCACCACATCCCATCCCATCCCATCCCATCCCATCCCACCCCACCCCATCCCACCTCATCCCACCCCACCCCATCCCATCCCACCCACCACATCCCATCCCATCCCATCCCATCCCATCCCATCCCACCCCACCCCATCTCATGCCATCCCACCTCACCCCATCCCGTCCCATCCTACCCACCACATACCATCCCATCCCATCCCACCCCATCCCATCCCATCCCATCCCATCCCACCCCATCCCATCCCATCCCATCCCATCCCATCCCATCCCATCCCATCCCATCCCATCCCATCCCATCCCATCCCATCCCATCCCATCCCATCCCATCCCACCCCATCCCATCCCATCCCACCCCACCCCATCCCATCCCATTCCATCCCATCCCATCCCATCCCATCCCATCCCATCCCATCCCATCCCATCCCATCCCATCCCATGCCACCCACCACATCCCATCCCATCCCACCTCACCCCATCCCATCCCATCCCACCCCACCCCATCCCATCCCATCCCATCCCATCCCATCCCATCCCATCCCATCCCATTCCATTTCGAAAAACGACTTCCTTTCGGACTCATTTATCACTCATCGTCTCATATAATGTCGACGCGTCTTGTGTTTGACAATCTCCCGGAGCTTTTAATTCGGCCAGCGTGACTGGACCGAGCGCGTGACCCGTGGCTGGCCGGGGGGCCGTCCGACCCTGCCCTGCTGAACCATAAAAAACCTCCCTCGGTGATTTACACAAGCGATGAGAAGCGAGGGGGGATGTTTTGCAAATTAGGACGGAAGAGGGCAGAGGGTAAGGATATAACACAGGCCCTTAAAGTACCTGCCAATCTGTTGTGTCAAGAGTGTAGAGCCGGTGAATTATTGCTGGGAACTCGTTCGGTGAAATAAGAGTTCGATTACACCGCTACTAATTCAAACAACATCTTTATCTTGCCGACGGAGCCGCTAATGCTACCGGTGCTTGACACGGACCGTGAAATCTCGCGGAAAGACGGGGCTCAATTTCCAGTCGACCGCCCGGCCGACAAAAGAAATACGGCACGGTATATCTTGTCGCAGTCCAGTCCGAATGAATTATGAAATCCTAAACAGCAGGGTACCAGTGACGACGCGCGACACAGAGCGCGTTTGGTTGGTAACCCACCGCAAGCCTTGGCGGACGATTCCAATATTAATCTAGAATGATTTACAACCACTGCCCAAATTCAACCCTTCCCCCCCCCAAAAAAAAAAAAAAAAAAAAAAACCAGCCCAACCCGGTTCTCCAGTAGTTGCAATTGTCCCAGGTAATAATGATAACGCAGTGGCACCTGGCTCAAGGTAGCCGCGTATTCGGCCCAAAATCCCAGCCGCGTATTCAGCCGCACAATCACACAAACCTAGAACGCATGCGGCAAAAGGAGGCCCTTTTTCCGACGTGCATCGGGTCCGTTTTTTAACGAAATAAAATTATTCCAGCACATAACATGAACTTTAACACATCAATCTTCAACAAGAGTATGTAATCTAATAAATATATCATTTACAGCCCCTTCGACTGAGTTTTTTTAGGCAAATTGAGGGACAAAATGCGACTCTAAAAAAAGCCCCAAAATTTGCCAAAGATTTAAGTACGTGACAACAAATGCTCATTAAAAACAAAATGTACCCTACAATTTTGAGAAAAGTTGGATTTTTCTTCCACAATCCAACTCATCCAACCCATGGGCAGGCCCAATTTTGGAGAGGGCATATTCTTTTCACTAATTAGTGTCTAATTAGGACTCTAATGATGGGCGCCATTTTGGACCCAAATCGTCAAAAATGGGCAACTCGCTAGCACCATGCTAAAACTAGTGCTCCGTAAAAACAAAATGAACCCTTCAGTTTTGAGAAAAGTTGGATTTTTCTTCCACAATCCAACTCATCCATCCTATGGGCAGGCCCAATTTTGGAGAGGGCAAATTCTTTTCACTAATTAGTGTCTAATTAGGACTCTAATGATGGGCGCCATTTTGGACCCAAATCGTCAAAAATGGGCAACTCACTACCACCATGCTGACAATAGTGCTCCGTAAAAACAAAATGTACCCTTCAGTTTTGAGAAAAGTTGGATTTTTCTTCCACAATCCAACTCATCCATCCTATGGGCAGGCCCAATTTTGGAGAGGGCATATTCTTTTCACTAATTAGTGTCTAATTAGGACTCTAATGATGGGCGCCATTTTGGACCCAAATCGTCAAAAATGGGCAACTCGCTACCACCATGCTGACAGTAGTGCTCCGTAAAAACAAAATGTACCCTTCAGTTTTGAGAAAAGTTGGATTTTTCTTCCACAATCCAACTCATCCATCCTATGGGCAGGCCCAATTTTGGAGAGGGCAAATTCTTTTCACTAATTAGTGTCTAATTAGGACTCGCTTTATGAGCGCCATTTTTGACCCAAATCGTCGAAAATGGGCAACTCGCTAGCACCATGCTAAAACTAGTGCTCCGTAAAAACAAAATGTACCCTTCAGTTTTGAGAAAAGTTGGATTTTTCTTCCACATTCCAACTCATCCATCCTATGGGCAGGCCCAATTTTGGAGAGGGCATATTCTTTTCACTAATTAGTGTCTAATTAGGACTCTAATGATGGGCGCCATTTTGGACCCCAAATCGTCAAATATGGGCAACTCGCTACCACCATGCTGACAGTAGTGCTCCGTAAAAACAAAATGTACCCTACAGTTTTGAGAAAAGTTGGATTTTTCTTCCGCAATCAAACTCATCCATCCTATGGGCAGGCCCAATTTTGGAGAGGGCATATTCTTTTCACTATTTAGTGTCTAATTAGGACTCTAATGATGGGCGCCATTTTGGACCCAAATCGTCAAAAATGGGCAACTCGCTACCACCATGCTGACAATAGTGCTCCGTAAAAACAAAATGTACCCTTCAGTTTTGAGAAAAGTTGGATTTTTCTTCCACAATCCAACTCATCCATCCTATGGGCAGGCCCAATTTTGGAGAGGGCATATTCTTTTCACTAATTAGTGTCTAATTAGGACTCTAATGATGGGCGCCATTTTGGACCCAAATCGTCAAAAATGGGCAACTCGCTACCACCATGCTGACAGTAGTGCTCCGTAAAAACAAAATGTACCCTTCAGTTTTGAGAAAAAATGGAATTTTCTTCCACATTCCAACTCATCCATCCTATGGGCAGGCCCAATTTTGGAGAGGGCATATTCTTTTCACTAATTAGTGTCTAATTAGGACTCTAATGATGGGCGCCATTTTGGACCCAAATCGTCAAAAATGGGCAACTCGCTACCACCATGCTGACAATAGTGCTCCGTAAAAACAAAATGTACCCTTCAGTTTTGAGAAAAGTTGGATTTTTCTTCCACAATCCAACTCATCCATCCTATGGGCAGGCCCAATTTTGGAGAGGGCAAATTCTTTTCACTAATTAGTGTCTAATTAGGACTCTAATGATGGGCGCCATTTTGGACACAAATCGTCAAAAATGGGCAACTCGCTAGCACCATGCTGACAGTAGTGCTCCGTAAAAACAAAATGTACCCTTCAGTTTTGAGAAAAGTTGGTTTTTTCTTCCACAATCCAACTTATCCATCCTATGGGCAGGCCCAATTTTGGAGAGGGCATATTCTTTTCAGTAATTAGTGTCTAATTAGGACTCTAATGATGAGCGCCATTTTGGACCCCAAATCGTCAAAAATGGGCAACTCGCTAGCACCATGCTAAAACTAGTGCTCCGTAAAAACAAAATGTACCCTTCAGTTTTGAGAAAAGTTGGATTTTTCTTCCACAATCCAACTCATCCAACCCATGGGCAGGCCCAATTTTGGAGAGGGCATATTCTTTTCACTAATTAGTGTCTAATTAGGACTCTAATGATGGGCGCCATTTTGGACCCAAATCGTCAAAAATGGGCAACTCGCTACCACCATGCTGACAATAGTGCTCCGTAAAAACAAAATGTACCCTTCAGTTTTGAGAAAAGTTGGATTTTTCTTCCACAATCCAACTCATCCATCCTATGGGCAGGCCCAATTTTGGAGAGGGCAAATTCTTTTCACTAATTAGTGTCTAATTAGGACTCTAATGATGGGCGCCATTTTGGACACAAATCGTCAAAAATGGGCAACTCGCTAGCACCATGCTGACAGTAGTGCTCCGTAAAAACAAAATGTACCCTTCAGTTTTGAGAAAAGTTGGTTTTTTCTTCCACAATCCAACTCATCCAACCCATGGGCAGGCCCAATTTTGGAGAGGGCATATTCTTTTCAGTAATTAGTGTCTAATTAGGACTCTAATGATGAGCGCCATTTTGGACCCCAAATCGTCAAAAATGGGCAACTCGCTAGCACCATGCTAAAACTAGTGCTCCGTAAAAACAAAATGTACCCTTCAGTTTTGAGAAAAGTTGGATTTTTCTTCCACAATCCAACTCATCCAACCCATGGGCAGGCCCAATTTTGGAGAGGGCATATTCTTTTCACTAATTAGTGTCTAATTAGGACTCGCTTTATGAGCGCCATTTTGGACCCCAAATCGTCGAAAATGGGCAACTTGCTAGCACCGTGCTAAAACTAGTGCTCCGTAAAAACAAAATGTACCCTTCAGTTTTGAGAAAAGTTGGATTTTTCTTCCACAATCCAACTCATCCAACCCATGGGCAGGCCCAATTTTGGAGAGGGCATATTCTTTTCACTAATTAGTGTCTAATTAGGACTCTAATGATGGGCGCCAATTTCTACCCCAAATCGACGAAAATTTGGCATATATCTCATGGACAGTATAGTGCTCCATCGATGCATAATGTTTCTTCCCATCATCTTACTGTTACTCACGCATAGGGGGCCTACTAAATTGCAACTTATAAAATGAAGGTAGGCCTATGTATTGACTATGTTCGTTAAAGGTTCATAAATCCACTCAGGGAAATTACACACCACATGGTTTGAATAAACTGGTTTTATTAAACTGTCGGTAAAGAGCTATGACACCATTCCGGGGAATAAGACACCACATGGTTTATAAAACAAAATATTAAACACCTTAATAATTATAGCCGTACTTGACCAGTACCCATGCATTATGAAAGAGTAATGTCAACCAAGTGGGATCTCTTTCTATACCATTGTGTATACGCTACTTCAGGCTCTTACATTATTTCAATTTGTAAAATGCATTATCAGTACAGTATATACATGTATATAGGACTTGGGGGCTGAAGCTCATTATACAGTATAAATAAGGAAAATATATTACACATTACATGTATACACTTTTAGTCATTTATTTACCGGTTCGCCGAAGAAGGTTCAGCTAATTTCATCCTGCAAATAGCAGTAGGCCTATTCCTTAATTAAACGGAAAGTGTGTGCCTCTTGATATAAAAACCGCAGAAAATATAGAAAATAATTCTCTACCCTTTCTCGAAATTATTATGGAGACCATAAATTATAATTCTTAAAGGTTAAAGAAATTGCTTTCCAGACACAAGATAACACATTTAACAAAGTACATGTATGTACACAGTTTCACGGGAAGTTTCATGTATACCGGGCTGCCTTTATACTCAAAAGCAACTTTATTACTAGTCCTTCTGAAGGTTTTTGACACATACTCATCAAGACATTTTATGATTTTACCTAACGAAATTTGATCAAACCCTGCCACTATATAATTCCCAACAAAATGAGACGTTGGATGGGCCTGACTGTGTTACAATTGGATTGAATCGAAAGTATATAGCTACAGCCTATAATTAGGGAAGAAACATAATTATATCTTTCCACAAAGTGCGATTATAAAACATACTACGGGCGTAATTTCAACAACCCCCATGGTTCAAGAAGTACTATTGGTACATACATGCTGAATAATAGGCCTAATTACCCACAAATTATCGTACATATACACATGTAGTCACCATTATTGTGTAGCTTTCCTATTGCATGAAAGCTGATAACAGTCTTTGTAATTCGGGATCGACAATGTTTGATCTCTTTAGAAGTATACAAGTCATGTACATTCTGAGTTGGTCGTGATTATGTGATGTACTTTGCACACTTTTGCTTTTAAGAGCTATTTCCTCTGCAATCAAACAGCAGAACACCCCACAACTTGCCGAATCCACTTGTTGTTGACATACCACTTTCTGAATTGCAAATGTTTCATTGCTCTCCAATATACTGGGAATTTCACTCCAGTATCTATTAAGTCTCCCGTTTCGGAAAAGGTCACAGAATGCGCGGCCATGATTGATTAATTTTTGACGAGTGTCTCTACTGCTGTTAAGGGAGTCATAACAAACGAACTTATTATGACAATTGTCAAGCACATACAGAATAAAATGGTTGTTTTCGCGAAGAGGAAAAAACATAAAGTCACAAAATGTTGTGCTTTGAACGAAGGCTGCAGAAACGCGTTTGAACGTTTGTGTAGTTGCCTGTTTATTGACAACTTTGCTTGTTTCACTGCAAGGCATGACCCAGTATTTTCTGCAATCAATACCTTCATTTAGCATCTCGCACAGCTGACTGATATAAAAATCAACGACAAAATCGCTGAGCCAACCTGGCTGATAATTTTTGTGGATATGTTTCAATCTTTTCAAGTTGATTGCTTGGGCATACTGTTAATCATAGCCAATTGGTCGTGGGTGAGGAAATCGTTTGTCCTATCGTCTCGAACTGCTACACTATGCATATTCTTGTCATCGATTGCTGCCCACAAATGTTTGATTAATTCCTCCTCTTTGTTATTAACTGTGAAGTATAATTCAGTATTCACAGAGGATGATGAAGATGACTCAGTTCTTTCATAAAAAAATAAATAGCCCGTTGTCGATGCAACTTTTGTGAAATTAAAGACACTTGTGGTTTTAACGATATCATCATTACATTGTAGGAGTTCATTTTTGTCAATCAAAAAAGTTGTGTAATGCCCAGACTGCACAGATTTTCCATCGTGGGCAATTACCGAACGCAGTCTGTATACAGCCGGGGTGTGATTTGTGCAGAATTTTGAAAGGTCTATTTCCATTGTGGGTGATATATCGGAATTTAGTTTCACTAGTTGCTCATCTACTGCACCGAATCTTAAAAGCTGTACAACTAACAATTTAGGGCAGTTAATAATGCGCGTGAAGATAGTTTTTTTACATTGAGTCTTTCCACACTCATCGCAGCGAAGGCCACTAATCACTTCGTCCTTAAAGAATTCTTGCAAACAATTGACGATGCTGAATGTGTGGACAGCAACGGACAATATACCAAACGTTGAACTCTCAACAATTGAGTTGTTCTCGCAGTTCAGGCACATGAGGCTTTTGCAAATCTCAATCTCATGCGTAAGGCAGGACTCGCCCAAAAATGGAACTATGAGCTGGAGATAAAACTCAGCTACGTCTTGCTGCTCATTGCATCTCATATTCATCTTACTGGCAGAATCTTCTACCAAAGGTTGAATTACCCGAAACGGGATAGGTCTGGATATGTCTGTGGACAGCATTTCAAAAATATCTATAAACCCCCGCCACAGGAATGTGTCACTGCCTTGATATTTGCAAGTCTTCAACTTTGCCAAACCTACGAATGGTTTGACAGCTTGAAGAGTGGAAATCCACCAACAAGACACACTGTTGTTGGAAATGCCCCTCGGTAATGCCGGGTTTCCAGGTTTTCCAATACTTAATTTTGGTTTATTTTTGGTCCTTTTGCCATCAACTTCAAGTTTCTTTGCTATTTTCGGAGAGACGTGAAGATCTTCGTCGTCGTCTGATTCAAGTAAGATAGCCGCAGGCTTCCTTTGGCGTTTATGTTTAGATTTCTCTTTGAAGTGTAACCCGTTTAACAGAGGTGTTAAATAAATCCCCTTTTTCGTTGGAGTACTTGTACGTATAATATATACGTTTCCTCCATGTTTCACGGGAAAGCTTGACAGATCTGGGAGGGATTCTTTTCTTATTTGAACAAAATGCTTCGCAGAACTCCCTCTGTAGGGGCAGCATATCTCGTTCGTATTTTACTACAAAATCAGTTAATCTTTTGGAACGATTATGATTCATTTTAGCTCTTTTAACCTCCTGCATACTTTTTTCGATGATACCTTGAGTTCGATTATTATACGTGATGTTTTGATAGGCTGATTTGTTTAGTGTAGTGTATATCTTGGAATAATGTTCGTACGCATCGGAACACCCGTGCCTCCCAAAAATCATGAAGCAAAAGCCCCGACCAGTTACAGATATTTGGTAAAGAGAACTCCAACAAATAGGCTATGTACTCTTTCCCGAAATACGAATTTCCATTTGGGTCCAAAATGGCGCTCATCATTAGAGTCCTAATTAGACACTAATTAGTGAAAAGAATATGCCCTCTCCAAAATTGGGCCTGCCCATAGGTTGGATGAGTTGGATTGTGGAAGAAAAAACCAACTTTTCTCAAAACTGAAGGGTACATTTTGTTTTTACGGAGCACTACTGTCAGCATGGTGCTAGCGAGTTGCCCATTTTTGACGATTTCGGTCCAAAATGGCGCTCATCATTAGAGTCCTAATTAGACACTAATTAGTGAAAAGAATATGCCCTCTCCAAAATTGGGCCTGCCCATGGGTTGGATGAGTTGGATTGTGGAAGAAAAAACCAACTTTTCTCAAAACTGAAGGGTACATTTTGTTTTTACGGAGCACTACTGTCAGCATGGTGGTAGCGAGTTGCCCATTTTTGACGATTTGGGTCCAAAATGGCGCCCATCATTAGAGTCCTAATTAGACACTAATTAGTGAAAAGAATATGCCCTCTCCAAAATTGGGCCTGCCCATAGGATGGATGAGTTGGATTGTGGAAGAAAAATCCAACTTTTCTCAAAACTGAAGGGTACATTTTGTTTTTACGGAGCACTACTGTCAGCATGGTGTTAGCGAGTTGCCCATATTTGACGATTTGGGTCCAAAATGGCGCCCATCATTAGAGTCCTAATTAGACACTAATTAGTGAAAAGAATATGCCCTCTCCAAAATTGGGCCTGCCCATAGGATGGATGAGTTGGATTGTGGAAGAAAAATCCAACTTTTCTCAAAACTGAAGGGTACATTTTGTTTTTACGGAGCACTATTGTCAGCATGGTGGTAGTGAGTTGCCCATTTTTGACGATTTGGGTCCAAAATGGCGCCCATCATTAGAGTCCTAATTAGACACTAATTAGTGAAAAGAATTTGCCCTCTCCAAAATTGGGCCTGCCCATAGGATGGATGAGTTGGATTGTGGAAGAAAAATCCAACTTTTCTCAAAACTGAAGGGTACATTTTGTTTTTACGGAGCACTAGTTTTAGCATGGTGCTAGCGAGTTGCCCATTTTTGACGATTTGGGTCCAAAATGGCGCCCATCATTAGAGTCCTAATTAGACACTAATTAGTGAAAAGAATATGCCCTCTCCAAAATTGGGCCTGCCCATAGGATGGATGAGTTGGAATGTGGAAGAAAATTCCATTTTTTCTCAAAACTGAAGGGTACATTTTGTTTTTACGGAGCACTACTGTCAGCATGGTGGTAGTGAGTTGCCCATTTTTGACGATTTCGGTCCAAAATGGCGCTCATCATTAGAGTCCTAATTAGACACTAATTAGTGAAAAGAATTTGCCCTCTCCAAAATTGGGCCTGCCCATAGGATGGATGAGTTGGAATGTGGAAGAAAATTCCATTTTTTCTCAAAACTGAAGGGTACATTTTGTTTTTACGGAGCACTACTGTCAGCATGGTGGTAGCGAGTTGCCCATTTTTGACGATTTGGGTCCAAAATGGCGCCCATCATTAGAGTCCTAATTAGACACTAATTAGTGAAAAGAATATGCCCTCTCCAAAATTGGGCCTGCCCATGGGTTGGATGAGTTGGATTGTGGAAGAAAAAACCAACTTTTCTCAAAACTGAAGGGTACATTTTGTTTTTACGGAGCACTACTGTCAGCATGGTGGTAGCGAGTTGTCCATTTTTGACGATTTGGGTCCAAAATGGCGCCCATCATTAGAGTCCTAATTAGACACTAATTAGTGAAAAGAATATGCCCTCTCCAAAATTGGGCCTGCCCATAGGATGGATGAGTTGGATTGTGGAAGAAAAATCCAACTTTTCTCAAAACTGAAGGGTACATTTTGTTTTTACGGAGCACTACTGTCAGCATGGTGTTAGCGAGTTGCCCATATTTGACGATTTGGGTCCAAAATGGCGCCCATCATTAGAGTCCTAATTAGACACTAATTAGTGAAAAGAATATGCCCTCTCCAAAATTGGGCCTGCCCATAGGATGGATGAGTTGGATTGTGGAAGAAAAATCCAACTTTTCTCAAAACTGAAGGGTACATTTTGTTTTTACGGAGCACTATTGTCAGCATGGTGGTAGTGAGTTGCCCATTTTTGACGATTTGGGTCCAAAATGGCGCCCATCATTAGAGTCCTAATTAGAGACTAATTAGTGAAAAGAATTTGCCCTCTCCAAAATTGGGCCTGCCCATAGGATGGATGAGTTGGATTGTGGAAGAAAAATCCAACTTTTCTCAAAACTGAAGGGTACATTTTGTTTTTACGGAGCACTAGTTTTAGCATGGTGCTAGCGAGTTGCCCATTTTTGACGATTTGGGTCCAAAATGGCGCCCATCATTAGAGTCCTAATTAGACACTAATTAGTGAAAAGAATATGCCCTCTCCAAAATTGGGCCTGCCCATGGGTTGGATGAGTTGGATTGTGGAAGAAAAATCCAACTTTTCTCAAAATTGTAGGGTACATTTTGTTTTTAATGAGCATTTGTTGTCACGTACTTAAATCTTTGGCAAATTTTGGGGCTTTTTTTAGAGTCGCATTTTGTCCCTCAATTTGCCTATAAAAACTCAGTCGAAGGGGCTGTAAATAATATATTTATTAGATTACATACTCTTGTTGAAGATTGATGTGTTAAAGTTCATGTTATGTGCTGGAATAATTTTATTTCGTTAAAAAACGGACCCGATGCACGTCGGAAAAAGGGCCTCCTTTTGCCGCATGCGTTCTAGGTTTGTGTGAATGTGCGGCTGAATACGCGGCTGGGATTTTGGGCCGAATACGCGGCTACCTTGAGCCAGGTCGCAGTGGCTGTTGTTACGGCAGTCGTCCGTATGGTTCCCTGACTTCACAGTATTTGTCAGGATGTTTAGCTCTTGGAACCAGACTATCAGCAAATAGACTGGTTCAACCAGCCTGCAATGTTGACGAAATACAATCAAGTCAGGGAAACACACGGACGACTGCCGTAACAACAGCCACTGCGTAATGATAAAGTGTGACGACGTTCAGCGAATAATAAGAAAAAAAACACCACCCATACACACTCGTACACGCAGTCAATTGGTTGTCCTTTTCACCGGGATCGGTTCGTGGCTAATTGCGTATAATCGGTGCGCGGTTGCGTGTGTGAGAAGCCAAACGTCTGTCCGCACGACAATCTATTGGACTTTATTGGCCGTGACCGTCGGCTCTCGTCATCTACGCGGGGCCCCTGAAGGTAATTGACCCGTCATCGTGCCGCAGATCGACGGCAAAATCAACCCAGAACCCCCCCCCCCACCTTATGTACCCACCCGCACCCCAAATCACATCCCAGCACCCACTCGTCATTTCATCTCCCGCCCAATGCAGTGAGACTCACTGATCGTCGTAAAATTGTATATTGCGTCTCGGTGAAGAAAAAAAAGAGAAAGTCAAGTCGAGAAAAGTTGGTTTTGATTTAACCATGTATAAGGTCTCTTAAAAAAGAGGTGTGGTTCTGAAAAGAACCTGAGTGGTAACTCAACGTTTCGACCAGTATGCTCTAACCGACAATTTTTTCGTGAGTCTGTTGTTAAAAGGGATAACACAACATTGGTCGAGGTCAAAGAATAGCCTCCATACGTTGTCTGATCCAACATATGCATGGAATAGCACAACTGTGAAAATCTCAGCTCAATCCGCCAACCGAGTCTCGAGAAAATCGTGAAAACCGCTTCATTTGTTTCGCGAAAATGCAGCATTCAACAAATTGTTCCGAAAAATCGTTCAAATCTCAGTGAGACGTAAAGGATTTATTTTACTCTTTTCTAATTCTCCAAACAATGCAACATTTTAGGCAGAAATATTTTAGTGCGAGGTTTCTACTATAACCATCTTCAAACTGTATAAGTTTCATGTGAGTCTGTGAATATTTTTATGTTTATCGATCTTACCAATGTTGTATAGGGGCTTTAAAGGCCCAATACAACATTGGGAAGATCGAAAAAAACATCAATGTCCACAGATTTCCTTCTTATTTACACTGTTTGTAGATGATCATGATAGAATCCTTATGTTGAAATCTTACGGTCTGGAATGCTGTACTTCTCGAGAAATCTTCACCCGAACATCGACAATTCTTTTATGAAAAAACTATTACTTACACTAAGAAAGGGGCTTTAAATAATCAAAGATTGTGGATTTGTTTTGTATACGATTGCAGTCACTCCGTCTTCGGTCATACCGGTGCCGGGGACCTTCCCCTGGCCGGGGGCAGCGCGCGGCAAGCCCCGCCGAGGGATGCTCCGACGTGCGGTGTTCTCGGACGCCCAGCGCAAGGGGCTGGAGAAGAAATTCCAGCAGCAGAAGTACATCAGCAAGCCGGACAGGAAGAAGCTGGCCGCCAAGCTGGGACTCAAGGATTCTCAGGTGAGAAAGGGGTGGCAATTGTCCCAGGTTTTTATTTTCATTTGGGGTCAGATGTATTGCGTATTCGGTCTGCCCTGCCCTGCCCTACTCTGCCCTTCTCTGCCCTATCATGCCTTGTATTGCCCAGTCCTGCCCTGCCCTGCCCTGTCCTGCCCTATCCTACCCTGCCCTGCCCTATCCTGCCCTGCCCTGCCCTGTCCTGTCCTGCCCTATCCTGCCCTGCCCTGCCCTGTCCTATCCTGCCCTGTCCTGCCAAATCCTGCCCTGCCCTGCCCTGCCCTGCCCTATCATGCCCTGTATTGCCCAGTCCTGCCCTGCCCTGTATTGCCCAGTCCTGCCCTGCCCTGCCCTGCCCAGTCCTGTCCTGCCCTGCCCTGTCCTGCCCTATCCTGCCCTGCCCTGCCCTGCCCTGTCCTGTCCTGCCCTATCCTGTCCTGCCCTGCCCTGCCCTGCCCTACTCTGCCCTTCTCTGCCCTGTCATGCCCTGTATTGCCCAGTCCTGCCTTGCCCTGCCCTGCCCAGTCCTGCCCTGCCCAGTCCTGCCCTGCCCTGCCCTGCCCTGCCCTGTCCTGTCCTGCCCTATCCTGCCCTGCCCTGCCCTGTCCTATCCTGCCCTATCCCGCTAAATCCTGCCCTGCCCTGCCCTGCCCTGCCCTGCCCTGCCCTGCCCTGCCCTGCCCTGTCCTGCCCTCCCTTTTCCCGCCCTGTCCTGTCCTGCCCTGCTAGGAAATTATATTCCCTGCCCTGCCCAGCCCTGCCCTGCCCTGCCCTGCCCTGCCCTGCCCTGCCCTGCCCTGCCCTGCCCTGCCCTGCCCTGCCCTGCCCTGCCCTACCCTACCCTGCCCTGCCCTGCCCTGCCCTGCCCTGCCCTGCCCAGCCCTGCCCTGCCCTGCCCTGCCCTGCCCTGCCCAGCCCTGCCCTGCCCTACTCTGCCCTGCCCTGTCCTGCCCTGCCCTGCCCTACCCTGCCCTGCCCTACCCTGCCCTGCCCTGCCCTGCCCTGCCCTGCCCTGCCCTGCCCTGCCCTGCCCTGCCCTGCCCTGCCCTGCCCTGCCCTGCCCTGCCCTGCCCTGCCCTGCCCTGCCCTGCCCTGCCCTGCCCTGCCCAGCCCTGCCCTGCCCTGCCCTACTCTGCCCTGCCCTGCCCTGCCCTGCCCTGCCCTGCCCTACCCTGCCCTGCCCTGCCCTGCCCTGCCCTGCCCTGCCCTGCCCTGCCCTGCCCTGCCCAGCCCTGCCCTGCCCTGCCCTGCCCTGCCCTGCCCAACCCTGCCCTGCCCTGCCCTACTCTGCCCTGCCCTGTCCTGCCCTGCCCTGCCCTACCCTGCCCTGCCCTACCCTGCCCTGCCCTGCCCTGCCCTGCCCTGCCCTGCCCTGCCCTGCCCTGCCCTGCCCTGCCCTGCCCTGCCCTGCCCTACCCTGCCCTGCCCTGCCCTGCCCTGCCCTGCCCTGCCCTGCCCAGCCCTGCCCTGCCCTGCCCTACTCTGCCCTGCCCTGCCCTGCCCTGCCCTGCCCTGCCCTACCCTGCCCTGCCCTGCCCTGCCCTGCCCTGCCCTGCCCTGCCCTGCCCTGCCCTACCCTGCCCTGCCCTACCCTGCCCTGCCATACTCAGCACTCATGCACGTCGACCACGATTACCGCAAGGTCGCACTCGAAGTTTCCACGGGTCTCGAAAATGGCACGACGCGTCCGCGCAACCCACTTCTTTCAATTAACACCGTGCAGAACGAGCCCGTCCACGCCACACGCAATTCTGCTCAGCATCACTCAACACCAGCTACACGACATTAAACAGCCAGTGAGCCCCCCCCCTCGAAAAAAACCACGCACGTTGGATAGAGGAGGGGGGGGGGGGGTGGGGGCCGATGACACGTGACCCCCCATTATTGCTTCGCTCATCGGCTTCCGTGTGATGTCTTTTACGCATGTGCAGAGTGGGGGGGGGGCAGTCGCCTGTCTGTCTGTCGTATACTTTACCGACTTGAAGGGTGGGAACTCTTAGGCTCAATTAAAATTAATTGTGGGTACACGCCACTTAATCGCTCCAGATGACTGCTCCACATGCTGCTTGTAAAATTCCGGTATCAGTGAAAGGGGAAAACCGTGTAAGACAATCCCGACAACGAATGAGGAACAACCCTTTATCGGCGGATAATCTTAAATCACACCGGTACTAGGTCCGTGTGAGGGAGGCGCTTGTTTGCAATTTTTCGAAGTTACATCTCTGATTTGTCCGACTCACTGCAACCGGTGAATGCTTTCATCTTGTTCGCAAATCTCAATCGTGACGAAATCACGAGACAGAGAGACATAGAGGCAGAGAGACAAAGAGAAAGAGAGACATAGAGACATTTTGCAGATTAAGAACTTTTTTTTTTTACAACTGAGGAAAAGAAGAAGACGAGAAAGTCACTGGAAAAAGAGTATACTAGATGTATCTTATTAAATAGAGAAATTGTATTTGTGGTGATGAAAACCGAGACCAAAGCAATTAATTCCGTGACAGAAACAGAGAGAGGTAAATAGAAACAGAGTGAGACAGAGACAGAGAGACAGAGAGACAGGGAGACAGAGATAGAGAGGCAGAAAGACAGAGAGACAGAGATAGAGACAGAGAGAGACAGAGAGAGACAGTGAGAGACAGAGAGAGAGACAGAGAGAGACAGAGAGAGGCAGAGACAGATAAAGAGCTGAGACAGAGAGGCAGAGGCAGAAAGACAGAGAGACAGAGAGACAGAGAGACAGGAAGAGATAGAAATAGAGATAGGGAGATACAGAAAGAGATAGGGAGATACAGGGAAAGACAGAGACAGACAGAGACAGACAAAGAGAGACAGGGAGACAGAGAGATAGGGAACTACAGAGCAATAGAAAAACGGACAGACAGACAGACAGACCGGGGTGAAAGCGAGAAACCCATCCGTACATAAAAAAAAACCTCTCGCGGTCAGATCGAGAAAAGCTTAACAAAACAGACGGCACGTGCGAATGAACACGAGAAATATGGCGTGCCCCGGCTAAAAGACTGTTGCGATCATTAGAACTCAGGGTCCACGCCGGATAGCCTCAGAGGAGAGAGAGGGAGAGAGAGGGAGACGGAACGAGAAAAGAGAAGTAGAGGGAGAGAGAGAGAGGGGTCCGGGAACGCGGCTAAGTTAACCGATCGGCAAAGGCGAGTCGTAAAGTTTTACACCCGTGGCAGGACGGTGCGAATTTTTTTTTTCTTTCTGTTCCATTTTTTTTTTTTGCGTTCGCGGACGAGGCTGAAAAAAAGATTAAAAAGGTCAACCTGCGCAGTGACCTCTGTCCATTGTTGCTAGGCACGTATAAGGCACGCCGCACTAATAAGGCAGCCACGGCGGTTTCTTTTCTATTTTATTACTTTCAATTTTTGGCCCGCAATAAAAGGTAATATTGATGTGCGTTGAATGTTCCCGCATCGTAGGACATTCTAACGCAACGTGGATCCGTTTTAAAGGTGAACCACACGTAAATGTATCGAATGTTTTTTTTCCCTTCTGAACTATAGGCCTACTATCATCCACTACGGTACCTTGAAAGCAGGCAGAGACAGATATAGAGACAGGGACAGGGACGGGGACAGAGACAGGGACTGGAACAGGAACAGGGACAGGGACTGGAACAGGAACAGGGACAGGGACAGGGACAGGGACAGGGACTGGAACAGGAACATGGACAGGGACAGGGACAGGGACTGGAACAGGGACAGGGACAGGAACAGGGACAGGGACAGGGACAGGGATGGGGACGGGGACAGGGACAGGGACAGGGACAGGGACAGGGACAGAGACAGAGACAGAGACTGAGACGGAGACAGAGACGAAGAGGGAGAAGGAAACAGAGACATAGACATACAGAGACAAAGACAGAGATCGTCACTTATCGAAAAGTATAAACGTGTAGCTTTATGTATCAATAAAAGCCCAACTGTTGAATCTTGTCCAAACATCAAAATCGGATAAAACTCGATAAAAACAATTCCTGCCCCACGATCGTTTCTCCCGGTGATTTCAACCGTGTAACCTAAACCACCAACACAATATCATAAAACGAAATGGATTTTACGTGGTTTTTTGGGGGTAATGTAGGCCCAGCGACCGACAAAAGAGTGTGAGGCTGTAGCGATGTTTGTTTGTAAGGCGGGAGAACATTGCAGTGATCATACGTATACACGCAGCGCAGCACGGTCGAATGTACGCTTTCTCGTCGTCATAAAACCCTACTGTCTAGTTTTATGGTACGACGCGCCATAAATTATTATATCGACCTGCGTACTAGTAAGCGCAGATATATTTTTTCGCCTCTTTCTCTCTCTTACGTGGAGAGATACAGAGAAAGGGAGAGGGGGGATTGATAGGCATGAACATTAACATGAATTTAATTGGTTTATGGAGTGATTTTTTTTATTCGTCTTCGTCTTCTTCGTCTGCTTCGGTGGAGCTGAATCATTTGTATACCTTCATTGGAAAGCGGCGATTTTTTTTTTTCAAGATCGGTGTAACATCTGAAATCGCTATCCTTGGTTGAGTTATCAAAGCCGGTCGAAATGGGGGCAAAACCAAATTGAAATAAAAATTAAAATTAAAAGCTTCGACTTGTAAAACGTACAGGCCTATAGTTTGTTTCAGTTTCCCCATTTGAATTGAGTGATAATACTACTTAAATGTTCAAATCCAGAAGGATTTTTTTTGTTCAAATTGAACAAGGTGTGAGATGTTCATCGTTATACAAAGACAGAAGAGCCCACCGTTAATTAATAATAATAACACGTAGAAGTAAATACAAAAAGACTGTTGCAAACTGCTCAATGAATAAAATGACCTTCAATACATCAACTTCAAAAAGTTCGAGGGCCTGACGTTTCGATCCTAGCGGGACCTTTCTCAAAGGCATTAATTGATAAGAACTAGTGGGCCCTGCTAATATAAAGCGTCTTTTATACAGGAACAGATCAAAGCGCTCTACAAGACACGGCTCATGAGAACAAAGACACCTTTTTGCGTCGATTTCTAAAAATATGAATCACAGAAGAATCATTCCTGATGTCAATGGGCAGCGATTTACACAGTTTGGGACCAGCTATAGAGAAAGATCTTCAAGAGATTTTAACCCAGTATGGGGATAGATAAAACAAGTTTTCCTAGCTACGGACGTTTTCAGTGTGCATTAGAAGAAACAACCGGATTCGGTTCATGAAACAACTTTTCAGAACCACACATACTCACAAAAGAGAAGTTTACATGGTGTCACCGCAAAACCTAGATATACTCCTGCTATTCTCACCACGCAATCCCTCAAATCTCATTTGAAACAACTTATAAAATGGAATACAGTAAGCTTTACTGTTCTTGTTTAGGGGTTGGTTAAGAATACGATTGTTCGGCTAAAAACGGTGAGAATGCTTACAAGCTTGGGAAAGCGATGCTTGCGTGCGGTAAGTGGGTCACCAATATAGAGGTCGGTTTTGGTGCTATTTTTGTTTGTATGAAGTCTATGTTTCCAGAACACTGTTGTAATTTTTAAGCGGGTGGTTTTTTCCCCCCACAGCGCTAACCGAATCCCTTACAATGTTACCATTCATATCCATGCACTATACACCCGTACCGGTGCTAAAAAAAACCCCGAACAAACCCAACAATTCAAAAACAAAATTCGGACCAAAGAAAAAAAAGGTTACATCGAGACCTCGCCAGGGGGTTGAATTTGAGCGAAATTCAAGCTTTTTTTAGTCTGAAGTCTAGCCCTTTTTTTTTCTCGTCGGCAATTAAATAGTAAAGGGGAAACAAAAACAAAAACCCATGCACGTTAAACCCTCTTCATTTTACATAATTTGACTGGCCAGTCAAGTCGAACTTGATACTAGCTATGAATTCACGAATCGGGTTTTGTATGGGCTCAGGTGTTTTTCTGTGGGGGCCCACCAGTGGACTAAATCGGTGTCGATTGTTGGTTTGTTTTGTGGTAATTTTTGTGGAGCGAGAAAGTGGAGGGAAAAAAATAGGTGAAATCAGAACGTGCTCTAACGTAGCGAATGCGTGCAGCGCAAAGCGTGTTGTAAATGATACACGCACCGTTGAAGGTCACGACCTAGACTTTCTACCCTCCCAGTCAACCCTGACAACGCTCCGCGCCGTGATTAATCGGCGCGCGTGTCGTCATGCGCGTTGCGCCAATCGGATCGCGGGATGCTGCGAGCGATCCCTGGTTTTTTTTTTTTTTTTTTTTTTTTTACAACTTTGCCGGCCTCGCTACAACCCTTCAAAGAGGTTGTTGTTGTCGTCTGCGTGTGTTGCGGGAAGATGGATCGAGTTCCGCTTCTAATTAAAATGGCGGCCTCCCGCAGTTCCCAGGACCGCTATATGGGGGAGCTGAATCGTAAGGGAAAACGACTGGAAAGAAACGCTCATTGAATTACATTCTTACGAGCTCAAATCTTGGAGAGCTCAAATCGCGGAGTATAGGCTCTACTATACAGCGGTGAAAGGCAGGGCCGTCGTTGAATTACAACCTCAACGACCTCACGATACACGCCTTCAATGTCACGACCTAGAACGGCTCGGGGCTTGATGAGCGGGTCCGAGGTCGGATGTCCGAGGAGGGCTTAGGGACACGAGACGGCAGGACTTCGAGGGTTCGAATCCCACCCGAGCTTCTCGAGCTAAGGTCTCTTGTCAAAAAGATCATCGGTTGAGTGCCGGTTGAATTCATCCGACCGATAAAATTTCCCCCGGCAGAAAGCCGATTGTACTGGACTCTGGGGTGAAAAATACACGATGGCTATCCGGTGGAAACGACATCGGACGGGTCAAATCATCCGATCGGACGGGTCAAATCATCCGATACCCAACCGATGTTTTTTTTGACAAGAGTCCTAATGCAAAACGGTTGTTTTGTTTGGCAGTGTACTGCTATAAACAGTGCTATAGCCGCAAGTCGAGAGGGACGGATCGTTGAAATAATCTTGTAATTTCGTCTCTGCGGTGGATCTTGTATGCATTCTTTTGATTTAAACCCCGAACTAAACAAGCTCCGATGATGTAGTGCTTTATTCTGTCGCTGTCTGTTTGTTTGTCTATCTGTCTGTCTCTATTTCTGTATGTCTGTCTTTTTCTCTGTCTGTCTGCCTGTATGTTCGTCCATTTCTCTCTGTGCCTGTTTGTCTGTCAGTCTGTCTGTCTGTATATGTGTCTATCTTGTTTCTGTCTGTCTCTTGTTCTGTCTGTCTGCCTGCCAGCCTGTATGTCCATCCATTACTCCCTGTCTTTATATGTCTGTCTGTTTATTTATTTTACCGGCTCTTTTCAAAGCCACACTCCTTGAAAGAGAAGTGCTACACGGTGTCACCGCAAACCTTCCACTTAGTATTTCCACCATGCAAACCTTCCAATCTTATCGACATTCTCCCTGATGCAAAGAGTTACCGGCTCTTTTCAGAGCCACAAACCTTCTTGAAAGAGAAGTGCTACATGGTGTCACCGCAAACCTTCCACTTAGTATTTCCACCATGCAAACCTTCCAATCTTATCGACATTCTCCCTGATGCAAAGAGTTACCGGCTCTTTTCAGAGCCACAAACCTTCTTGAAAGAGAAGTGCTACATGGTGTCACCGCAAACCTTCCACTTAGTATTTCCACCATGCAAACCTTCCAATCTTATCGACATTCTCCCTGATGCAAAGAGTTACCGGGTCTTTTCAGAGCCACACTCCTTCTTGAAAGAGAAGTGCTACATGGTGTCACCGCAAACCTTCCACTTTGTACTTCTACCATGCAAATCCTATGGACATTCTCCCTGATGCAAAGAGTTACCGGCTCTTTTCAGAGTCACACTCCTTCTTGAAAGAGAAGTGCTTCATGGTGTCACCGCAAACCTTCCACTTTGTACTTCTACCATGCAAATCCTATGGACATTCTCCCTGATGCAAAGAGTAACCGGCTCTTTTCAGAGTCACACTCCTTCTTGAAAGAGAAGTGCTTCATGGTGTCACCGCAAGCCATCCACTTATCTATCCCCTCCTTTTTTCCCCTCTGTGCACCCAGGTCAAGATCTGGTTCCAGAACCGCCGCATGAAATGGCGCAACTCCAAGGAGCGTGAGCTGCTCTCGTCGGGCGGCTCCCGGGAGTCCACGCTGCCCAACAAGTCCAACCCCAACCCGGACCTGAGCGACGTGGTGACCGAGTCCGGGCGGCCCAGCCCCGGCGGGGCCCGGCCCGTCGGCCCGCCGGGCGCTCCCGGCGGCGGTGCCGGTGGACTCGGCGGTCTCCACCACCAACACCAGGGCTCGGACCTGGAGGATCTGATGATGGTCGACTCGCCCGGGAGCTGCTGCGGCAGCCCCAGCTCCTGCACCAGCCCCATCACGCCGGGCCTGCCCTTGCTGGCCGTCGACAGCAGGGCCGCCGCCGCCGCCGCTGAAGCCGCCGCCGGGGCGGGAGGGCACCGCGAGCGCGAGGCCGAGCTGACGGGGCTGAGGAGCCCCGGCCACGGGGGAGCCGAGCGGCCGCGGCACGGTGCCGGCGGCGGGGCCTACGACGACGCGGACGCCGAGGACGAGATGGAGGAGGAGGACGAGATGGAGGACGAGGAGGATGAGGACGAGGATGAGGATGACGAGAAGGAGGTGGACGTCATGTGATGCCCACAGAGTCAGGCGGTGAAGAGGGGTCACAGCCATCCCCAGAAACAATCGGCCAAAACCCCCACGGGAAAAAAAAAACTTAAGCTCACAGAATGGAAGACCACTGAATCCTAAAAACAAATGTGCGATGACGTTCAGTGCTCTCACACTTTAGGAACATGGAATTTCACAAAGCCGCGATGCATCGTAACTCACCTTACGATGGATAACCCATCGTAAGTTGTGATGGACCGTATGGTTTATGTGTACCGCTCATCGTCTTGCGATCGGTCGCGCAGGTTAACGATGGATTTGGTGAGATTGACTACTGGACAGAAACTTAAAGGGACTCGCAGGTCAAATATTGGACAGCTTGGGTTTTCAGAACCACGGGCCTTGTTGAGAACTTACCAGAGAGGATGTTAGGCGCGACGAGTGGTGTGAGAAGTTGGAGCCACGTTGTCCCAAAGAACGGTCGTGTCTCCTTTATATCTGTGAAGAAAAAAAAGGATGCGAGTGGACAAGACAATGAATACATCTTAAAGACTGGAACAAGATCTCGGCAGAAGACCTTTTTTTTTTAATTTATGCAAATTGTATGCACTGAGCCCCCAAAACGAGGCTGTGGGCGCTAGATTTCCAAGATGGCGGTAAATTCAAGGGACCTCACCGTTGTTCTTAAGATAACGATCGTTTTTTGTAGAAGAACGTGTCAAGAAAAGATAAATTAAGAACAACAATTAATTGTGGAAATCTAGCGCCCATAGCCTCGCTTTCAGTTCGATGCAGACAATTTGCATAAATATTAAGGGTTTGTGTGAAAGGGACCAAAGAGAGGCAAATAACTTTCCCAAAGATCTCCGTGAAGACAGCGTATGTTCATTCGCGAATCAATGAACCCAATCTGGATTTGAGAGACGCTCTTACACTACGGAGCTCTATAAATAAACTAGAGTGCGCACTCCCCTATCAACGCGCGGTACGAACGTGTGTCGACATGGACGCACATCCGCCATTACCAAAGAGGTCAACTTCAGCTCGAAGTGCCCGGATGTCAGCAGCAATCACGCGTATTGTGAATGGGGAAAGGTATAGCCGAAAGGTTGTGAATGCGGAAACTAAAACGTTATAGAAATATTTTTTTTTAGTAATGAAAGGGAAGGCCATCCAATACCTCAAGGGATTGGCGAATTTTAATGTCCTACTATTTTTAAAATTGGGATTAGTTTGCCCCATAGAGACCCATGCATTTGCCCTCTTTGGTAATGGCGTCGCAGTCCCCTTGTCGGCACGGGTCACGCGATGAGTGCGCACTTATAGAGCTCTATGTCTTACACGGATCGAAGCGTCAAGTCTTCAGCACACCCTGTCAACGATTTGTACATTTCAGTAAAGCAAATTTGCAATACTCTTCCAATAGTGTCGTCAACGTGGTACTATTTCACCCTTACTCCTGAAAAAGAACCGCTCTGGGAATTTTCAGTGTCATGACGTCAATAGTGAGGCCACCCAGTTCTGCCAAAGCAACTCTTCCGCACATGTGTACATATACTTCGATCGTTGTTTTATATTGAAAAAAAAAACGTATTGGATCTAAAAAAAAAAAAAAAAAAGAATATACGAGAAAATTATTTTCCTATGGTTGTGCTAAGTAGTGTTCGATCTGGATCCCAGACATTTTTTTTTTTATTTTCATTTTTTTTTTCAAGAATTCTTTGAGCAGGTCACGAATTGTGGTCTGAATACTCCATTTTTAACCACTTTTTAAACCACTTTTTTTTTAAAGAACAATAGACCTGATCGAAGTTTGTTTTGGCCTTCCACTTAGTTCAGTAATATTTGGCCACCCGGTGCAATTCGGAATGTAAATAGTTGTGAGATAGTTTCAGAATATTCCATGACTTTCTTTTTTTCAAGCTATTATAATTATTTAAGATGTAAAAGGGGAAGAAAGTGTGTTTATATTTTTGACTTGTTTATGCCATCCGACTTTGTCGACCGATTATATAGTGAAAAAAAAATTGGACAAATGCTAAGCATGACAAAGATGAAATAAATTAATTAATGAATCAGAAATTAGTTAAATTAATGAACACATTAATAAACCAAAATAAAAATAAAGGTATAAAATAAGCATATTCATAAATAACTCACTAAAAAGGTAATTAATTAATAAATTAATAAAAAAAAGGATTTTAAAATTTACGTTTAAGAAACGTAAACAAATTAAATGATAAATTAAAAGTATTAATCAAATTAAATTATTTTTTATTGGATTAGATAATGAAAACCCGATAATAATTTAATCAAAGGATTTTTAAGGATTTGGGAGGATTTTGGAGGATTTGGGAGGATTTTTAAAGGATTTGTTTTGTTTCTTCTGCAATAGTTTCTTGTAAACAGCTCGCATGGCTTTTCTGATTAGGCTCGTGTCCACTTTATTTGTTGTAAACAAAAAAAAATTAGTCTATTATTTATTGCTTTTTTTGTTAGCTTAAAGCTAATCTTGTTTACATTCTTTAAGAAGACCACTTTGAGGAGTTTGTTTCTGAAAAAATAACTATACATCTATTTCGCCCGGATATGATAACAAAACAACAAATTCTTTCGATAAAATGTATCCCCTAAACAGGTTGAATTGCTTCTGACTGGTGCCCCACCCCGGCAAAGACTTGTTGACTATTAGGGAAGGCCACCATCTAAGGGCTGGATAGCTCAGATGGTAAGAGTGCTGGTGTGGCAAAGACTAGTTGACTATTAGGGAAGGCCACCATCTAAGGGCTGGATAGCTCAGATGGTAAGAGCGCTGGTGTGGCAAAAACTAGTTGACTATTAGGGAAGGCCACCATCTAAGGGCTGGATAGCTCAGATGGGAAGAGCACTGGTACGTCTCGAGTTCAAGTCACGGTCCTGTCAAAGTTTTCTTTGCCAATTTTTTCAATTTGTTCAAAAGATCCCAGTCAGTTTTTCCTTGGTTTGTCTGACCAGGATACTCCAAAGTTTCAACTTCATCAATGAACCCAATCCTGTGCTTTTAGCTCTTTTGGAAAATAGATACAGAGCTGTTTTTTGCTCAAATTACAAAATGTTACTGAACAGAACGTTTAGAAAAAAAAGTGAAATGTACGTTTCACTCTCTCTCTCTCTCTCTCTTTCAGAAGTCAACTCTTCATTTAGTGTATATGAAAACTGTGAAGACTAGGATTCGTTCTCATCTGAACGCATCTTTGTCGTAGGGATTTCCTTCTGTATCATATTTTGTCGATGAAAATAAAATGGCGGATCGTAAAACTAAAAGTTAACCAAACAAGGAGTGGGCTGCTTTGAATGTCTACGTTTCAGTGTAAAAAAACCCACACGGATACTGGTATATCCGTTTTGTCCTTGTCACTCTGCCTTTGAGAAAAGGTCCTGCTAGGATCGAAACGTCAGACCCACTAAATTTTGAGATTTGCATCTGGGTAAATTTTAATCAGTAAGCAGTGTGCACCATTTTTGTATAAGCATATTACTCGATATGTTTATTCACTCATGAAGTTAATACAAAAACTGTTGCAATCTGCTCAATGACTAAAATGACCTGCAATGCACAAATCTCCAAAAGTTAGAGGGCCCGACGTTTCGATCCTAGCAAGGACCTTCCTCATAATGAACTCATTCATCCACGTAGTCTCTCCTCAAATCCACACCCGCTCGCGTTAGAGATTATCCCAGCACGGTACTATACTGCGAATTATTGGAGACAATTCGCTTTCTCTATTTACTCTTATTAATTGAGCAATTACCCGAGCAGACCCTTCTCATTGTACGAGCCCAACCTACTCGCACGAGTGATTCTGCGTACCAGCTGCAAAAGCTTGTTTTTCTCTCAAACCTACGGACGGTTTTCCGAACGAATACCTGCTCTTTCAATAGCCACATAGGCCCACGTTGGATATTGGAAGGCCCCCATATATGTTGACCATCACAAACTTTGAAGCACTGAGCCTATACACAGAGACAGAGAGGAAAAGTAAGACAGTGAGATGTAGAAAGGCCGACAGACAGGCAGGAAAAGACAGACACGGAGAGACAGATGGAGAGAAATATAGACAGATAAACCGAGACCCCAAGGAGAGACACAGAGGAACAGACAGACAGACAGACAGAGGCAGAGACGGACACGGATAGTCAGATAGACTAGATAGAAAGAGAAACTGAGAGACTAAGATAGACAGAGAGGCAGGCAGAGAGACACAGTGAGACAGAGAGACAGACAAACAGACACACAGACAGAGAGACAGACACAGAGAGACAGACACTACAGACACAGAGAGAGACATAAAGAGAGAGAGAGGGAGGGACAGAGTGAGAGACAAAAACAAATATAGAAAGACAGACAGACAAAGAGACAAAGATATGAAGAGAGAGAGGTTCAGAGGTAGACAGAGAGACAGTGAGACGAGAGATAGAATGACAGACAGACGGGCAGAGACAGAAGGAAAGGGGGATAGAAAGAGAATGAGAAACAGAGAGACTGCGAGACGCAGAAAGACAGACTGAGAGAGACAGAGAAAGACAGAGAGAGAAAGAGAGACAGAGAGAGACAGAGAGAGACAGAGAGAGTCAGAAAAAGAGACAGATAGAGACATAGAGACAGAAAGATACAGACAGACAGAGAGAGACAGAGAGAGAGAGAGGGAGTCAGAGAGAGACAGAGAGACAGAGAGAGAGACAGAGAGAGACAGAGAGAGCCAGAGAGAGAGAGAGAGAGAGAGAGAGGGAGACAGAGAGAGAGTCAGATTGAGACGGAGAGAGAGAGAGTCAGAGAGACAGAGACAGAGAGTCAGAGAGAGACGGAGAAAGACAGAGATTGAGAAACAGAGAGACTGCGAGACGCAGAAAGACAGACTGAGAGAGACAGAGAAAGACAGAGAGAGAAAGAGAGACAGAGAGAGACAGAGAGAGACAGAGAGAGTCAGAAAAAGAGACAGATAGAGACATAGAGACAGAAAGATACAGACAGACAGAGAGAGACAGAGAGAGAGAGAGGGAGTCTGAGAGAGACAGAGAGACACAGAGAGAGACAGAGAGAGAGAGAGAGAGAGCCAGAGAGAGAGAGAGGGACAGAGAGAGAGAGTCAGATTGAGACGGAGAGAGAGAGAGTCAGAGAGACAGAGACAGAGAGTCAGAGAGAGACGGAGAAAGACACAGAGAGAGAGAGACAGACAGGACAGAGAGAGACAGTGAGACACACACAGAGAGACAGAGAGAGAGACACACACACACACCCCACAGACACACACACTAACTGAATACGACACACAAAATCAAGGCCCGTGACGTATATGCCTCCAGCCAAGTGTCGCAATAAAATCCAATCACACGGCGCGAATCAACAGCTCGTCGGGAGGATTGCCCGAAACTCATTAGCGTAAAGTCAGCACGTGTTGCCCTATTGTCTTCCCTCCGTGGCAGCTTGCACGGCTCGCCCATCGATCGCAGCCCGCCAAAAAAAGAAACAAGGGGAAAATTAAAATACCCACCCCCTCCCCTCCCCCCTCTACTCCGGCAACTGATGAATATTTGTCGGGCCGCTTGCTGATAGTTTAGGGGGTCCTCTCCCCGACCGTGACGGGCCTACTGGACTGACAGTGTCTGGCTCGAAGCAACATTACGTGCGCGGTTGCTGTATGGATTTGTTTTTGCTCTAACGGGGCTTAGGTAATCATAATCATTATAGTGCGTCTAAACTACCGCCGTCTATGAGCTGGATAGCTCCAATGGTAAGAGCGCTGGAACGCCAAACCGGAGGTCTCTGGTTCAAATCCCGATCCAGCCATTATCCCCCCATTTGCTTTTTGAGGTACGAATGGTGGTAGTACCAAGTGGAAAGTTGACACCATGTAAATCATCTCAGGAAAAGGGACAGGGGCAGGGGCAGGGGCAGGGGCAGGGACAGGGACAGGGACAGGGACAGGGGCAGGGGCAGGGACAGGGACAGGGACAGGGGCAGGGGCAGGGGCAGGGGCAGGGGCAGGGACAGGGACAGGGACAGGGACAGGGACAGGGACAGGGACAGGGACAGGGACGGGGGCAGGGGCAGGGACAGGGACAGGGGCAGGGACAGGGACAGGGACAGGGACAGGGACAGGGACAGGGACAGGGACAGGGACAGGGGCAGGGGCAGGGGCAGGGGCAGGGGCAGGGGCAGGGACAGGGACAGAGACAGGGACAGGGGCAGGGACAGGGGCAGGGACAGGGGCAGGGGCAGGGGCAGGGGCAGGGGCAGGGACAGGGACAGGGGCAGGGACAGGGACAGGGGCAGGGGCAGGGGCAGGGGCAGGGACAGGGACAGGGACAGGGACAGGGACAGGGACAGGGACAGGGACAGGGACAGGGACATGGACAGAGACAGGGACAGGGACAGGGACAGGGACAGGGACAGGGACAGGGACAGGGACAGGGACAGGGACAGGGACAGGGACAGGGACAGGGACAGGGACAGGGACAGGGACAGAGACAGGGACAGGGACAGGGACAGGGACATGGACAGAGACCGGGACAGGGACAGGGACAGGGACAGGGACAGGGACAGGGACAGGGACAGGGACACAGGGACAGCGAGACAGAGAAAGCGAGAGGTAAAGATAAGGGAGGGGAGCGATAATGACAGCGAGGCCCAGATAGACAGAGACAGAGTCAGAGAGAGAGAGAGACAGCGGGATACGTGTGAAAATGCAACATTTGGTAATAGAAAACGAAATTCCCCACGCAGATGAGCGAGCGGAACTACAAATTGACGGAATGGCCTTGGAATACGGTGCTGATTTACATGTAAATATCCCGGCAAAGTACAAATCAATTCCCCATAGTTTGGGAGGAGGACAGAGAGAAAGAGGGGGAAAGGGAGACTGCTCATTTCTGCATTCAATCAATGCGACATATTTTTATCAGGCGCTTTGCTTCGCTCGTTCTGTTCGAGCGATTGTCGAGCCCCCCGGGGGATTGGATTTGAGCAGCCTTGGAGGGGTAGGGATGGGGGATGTGGGGGTGGGGGGTTGGGTCTGGTTCCCCGACTCCTATATACATTCTGATTGCGGTTTGTGGCAGGGTCGGTGCCAGTCTATTGTGTTTAGATTTAGGTCTGGTTCCCCGACTCCTATGAGAGGGGGAGAGAGGGGGGAGGAGAGAGAGAGAGGGAGAGAGGGGAGGGAGAGCAGGAGAAGAGAGTGAGAGATAGGGAGAGAGAGAGAAAGGGGGAGAGAGGGGAGAGAGGGAAAGAGAGGAGAGAGAGAGGAGGGAGAGGGGGAGGGAGAGATAGGGGAGACAGGGGGGAGAGAGAGGGAGAGATAGGGAGAGAGAGAGAAAGGGGGAGAGAGGGGAGAGAGAGAGGAGAGAGAGGTGGGAGGGAGAGATAGGGGAGAGAGGGGGAGAGAGGGGAGAGGGATGGGAGAGGGAGAGGAGGTAGAGGTGTAGAGAGAGACAGAGACAGACACATAGAGAGAGGAGGGAGGGAGAGAGAGTGGAGAGGGAGAGAGAGTGGAGAGGGAGGGGTGAGGGAGGGGAGAGAGGGGGTAGAGGTGTAGAGAGAGAGAGACAGAGAGAGAGAGAGGAGGGAGGGAGAGAGAGTGGGAGGGGAGTGAGAAGGAATATCAAAAACCATGAAATAAATCCCACAACAAGCACCATGAATTGAAGCGGAGTCATCTGTTGGCCTTAATTAAGTTTGAATAATTTTGATTCGCCGATAAAGCTGATGAACCGTGAAG
The DNA here is from genome assembly GCA_949987565.1 of Luidia sarsii. Lineage (NCBI taxonomy): Eukaryota > Metazoa > Echinodermata > Asteroidea > Paxillosida > Luidiidae > Luidia > Luidia sarsii. The sequence goes on along the minus strand of OX465120.1, from coordinate 10,832,736 downwards.
GGGAGAGAGGGAGAAACATTCCCCGAGGCTTAGCACCTGTAGGGGGAGACAGACACATGTTAACCAAACCATTTTCGTGCATCTACTTGGAAATTCTGCTCTCCCTGTCCGTCTCTCCCCTCTCCCTCCGTCTCTCCTCTCTCTCCTCTCTCTCTGTTCCTGTCTTCCTCACTTTGGCCCCCGACCCTCAGACCCTGTCTGTCTCTGTGTTTCTCCCCATGTCTCTTATTGTTTTTTCCTTGTCTCTGTTTCTGCCTCTATCTGTTTGTTTATCTGCCTGTCTCTACCATTATCTGTCTCCCTCTCTCTCCCTCTCTCTCTATACCTCTCTTCCTCTCTCCCCTCCTCCCCTCGCTCTCCCTCTCTCCCTCCCTCCCTCTCTCTCCCTCTCTCCCTCTCTCCTTCTCTCTCTCTCTCTCCTTCTCTCCCCCTCTCTCTCCCTTTCTCTGCTTTTCTGCTTCTTTCTCTGTGTCTCTGCCTGTATGTGTCTCTCTCCCTCTCTGTTTCTCTCCCCCTCTCTCTCCCTCTCTCCCCCTTCTCTCTCTCTCTCTCCCCCCCCCTCTCTCTCTCCCCTCTCCCCCCTTTCCCTTTCTCAGGTATTTTGTTTATTTCTCTGTTTATCTGTTTCTTTCTCTGTTTATCTATTTTCCCTCTGTG
>OX465120.1:10699579-10829579 GCA_949987565.1 Luidia sarsii | reverse complement strand
GAGAGAGAGAGAGAGAGAGAGAGAGAGAGAGAGAGAAAGAGGGCGAGACAGAGGGAGAGAGCTAGGGGAGGGAGGGAGAGAGCTAGGGGAGGAAGGGAGAGAGAGTGAGGGAGGGATGGAGAGAGAGAGGGACAGAGAGGGGGAGGGGTGAGACGGGGAGGGAGAGAGATGGAAGGAGGGATGGAGGGAGAGAGAGGGGAGCTAGGGAGGAAGAGAGAGGGAAGGGAGAGGGGAAAAGAGGGGAGGGAGAGAGAGGGGAGGGGAGGGAGAGAGAGGGGACCAGGGAGGTAGACAGAGAAGAGTGAGAGGAAAGAGAGAGAAAGAGCGAGGGAAAGAGACAAAAATAGAGAGGAAGAGACAGGCATAGAGAGGGAGAGAAAGATAAGGAGAGAGAGAGAGAGATGAGAGAGAGGGAGAAAGGGAGAAGGAGAGAGAGACACAGAGAGAGGGCAGAGAGGGAGGGAGAGAGAAGGAGAAAGTAGCAGAGCGGGCGAGATAGCTGAGAGACAGGGAGAGGGGATGAGAGAGTCAGACAGAGAGAGACAGAGGGGATGAGAGACAGACAAAGAGAGAGAAAGAGGATGGTGGAGGTATTCGCTGAGCGAATCGATACAGAATGCTCACTCGTCACGTAGGCACATTTTGTCATATAGCCGGCGGCTGGCTGCGTAGGCCTATTATGAAATCTCTTCCCCCTGTATTCTACTCTCAGGTCGTGCGAACGGGTTTAAGCGGTCAGATCGTATTCCCTCTTGGAGAAAAAAAAACCCAACCTTATCTTCAGGAAAGAGTAACACCCTGGTGAGTGGTGGGGTAATGGGTGGGGATGAGTGACGATGGAGACTGGGTTGAGTTTGTTATCAATTTGATTTGGCCTATGGAATAAGTACAAAGGTCAGTGGATCAAACGTTTTGATTTTGTTTTTCAAACATAACTTTTTCTATTGAAAAATGAAATGAAACAAAAATGGCAAAGAAGATATAGGAGGGTTCGCGGTGACACCATGTTTAAGGTCTCTTGAAGAAGAGGTGTGGTTCTGAAAAGAACCTAAGTGGTAACTCGACGTTTCGGCCAGTATGCTCTGGCCGTCATCAGGAGAAAGAGCATACTGGGCGGAACGTCGAGTTACCACTCAGGTTCTTTTCAGAACCATACCTCTTCTTTAAGAGACCTTATACATGGTGTCATCGCAAACCCTCCTATAGAGTTACCACTCAGGTTCTTTTCAGAACCATACCTCTTCTTTAAGAGACCTTATACATGGTGTCATCGCAAACCCTCCTATATAGTTATCACTCAGGTTCTTTTCAGAACCATACCTCTTCTTTAAGAGACCTTATACATGGTGTCATCGCAAACCCTCCTATAGAGTTATCACTCAGGTTCTTTTCAGAACCATACCTCTTCTTTAAGAGACCTTATACATGGTGTCACCGCAAACCCTCCTATAGAGTTATCACTCAGGTTCTTTTCAGAACCACACCTCTTCTTTAAGAGACCTTATACACGGTGTCATCGCAAACCCTCCTATAGAGTTATCACTCAGGTTCTTTTCAGAACCATACCCCTTCTTTAAGAGACCTTATACATGGTGTCATCGCAAACCCTCCTATAGAGTTATCACTCAGGTTCTTTTCAGAACCATACCTCTTCTTTAAGAGACCTTATACATGGTGTCATCGCAAACCCTCCTATAGAGTTATCACTCAGGTTCTTTTCAGAACCATACCTCTTCTTTAAGAGACCTTATACATGGTGTCACCGCAAACCCTTCTATACTGTTTCACCCACCTTGCAAAGCCTTAAAACAAAGAAAATGGTGACTAGACCAGACTTGAACCCGAGACCTCTGGATTAACGTACCAGCGCTCTTACCATCTGAGCTATCCAGCCCTTAAATGGTGGCCTTCCCTAATAGTCAACTAGTCTTTGCCGGGGTGGGGCGCCAGTCAGAAGCATTTACTACAAACTGCCGTATACCTGCAGGGATATCATGCCCCATTTTCATTCACATGCAAACAACCAATTGTTGTAAACCTGGCTACAGCAGCTCGGGGATCACACAAAAGACATCCGGGTCTTTGGGAAAAAAACCCACCGTTTTCAAAGGTTTTGAAAAGGGAATTTCAGGATATTCGTGGTGAGAATGTAAGTAAAGAATGTACCACAGCAACATCACGTATACATGCGCATATATTAAAATACGCAGTGGCTGTTGTTACGGCAGTCGTTCTTGTGGTTCCCTGACTTCACAGTATTTGTCAGGATGTTTAGCTCTTTGAACCAGACTATCAGCTAATAGACTGGTTCAACTAGCCTGCAATGCTGACGAAATACAATCAAGTCAGGGAACCACACGGACGACTGCCGTAACAACAGCCACTGCGATTAAAATATGTTGCATTCGGTGTGCAGCTTACTTTGACTATATTGGATGGACGTCTTTTTTTTAAAATCAACTCACCCGTATTTTCATTCACCTGGGGCAAGGAATCTCGAACGAGTCCGGTTGCTTCGTCGACCAGATTAAGCCAGTATGCCTAAAACAAGGTAGTGACACAATGACATTATTGCCACTGTGGCTCTTACAGTAATCTAAAATCACCTCGGTAGGTTTTGTGAATGGGAATTCCACAGGCATACTCTAGATACTTCTAGCTCTAGGCTGTTTACGAAATGAAGGCTTAGGCTCGGGCTTAGGGTCGGGCTTAAACTTCTGTCGGTATTTTCTCTCACCCGTTTTGACGTCACAGGCATTTTGATGTAAGCGTTCGGACCCCAGTTTCTCGCTGAATACTCTGTACTTATCGAGCCAGCAAACCTACAATTTGGATTTTGTTGTCAGGTTTTGTCAGACGGAGACGAAGCCTGAGCCCGAGCCTGATCCATGGATTCGTAAAAGGACCCTAGTTACAAGTTACAGATTACAGAAAGCAAGGGTCTGACACGTCGAGGGATCTGGAAACTGATTGGTGGAATGTTAGGAATGTACCCCCCACGGCGTGGACGCGCTGGTGAGTCGCATTCCAGACGCGCGCGTCCTGGTCCCTGATTGGCTGAAACACGCACGCGCGCGTCCTGGTCCCTGATTGGCTAAACTTTGAAGACATTCGTTCCGAAAAAAAAGTCTACAAAAAATGCAGCGCACTAATAAAAGAAATTCCCATAAAATTATAAATAAATATGGTAGCAGGTTTTTTTTCTCTCAAAAAGTCTAAACCCTTTGTAAGACAATATTACACGGGTCATTTATCCACAAGCTAAGCATTGATTGTCAACAAGTGTTTTTAATAATTAATTGGATGCTTTATTTGAAAACCTACACACTGAATTAATTGTACGCGAATTCCATGGGATTGATTGAATTGCTGGGTAAATGTATTTTGTCAGCAGCTGTTTTTGGCTGGGGAGTTTGTTAGTCTGTCTGTCTTTATGTCTGCCTGTCTGTCTGTCTGACTGTATGCCTACCTGTATGCCTACCGGTCTGTATGTCTGTCTGTCTGTCTGTCTGTCTGTCTGTCTGCCTTTCTGCCTTTATGTCTGTCTGTCTGTCTGTCTGCCTGCCTGTCTGCCTTTCTGTCTGCCTTTCTGCCTTTCTGCCTTTCTGCCTTTCTGCCTGTCTGGCTGTCTGTCTGCCTGTCTATCTGCCTGTCTGTCTTCCTGTCTGTCTGCCTTTCTGCCTTTGTGTCTGTCTGTCTGTCTGTCTGTCTGTCTGTCTGCCTTTCTGCCTTTATGTCTGTCTGTCTGTCTGCCTATATGTCTATCTGTCTGTCTGTATGCCTGCCTGCTTGTCTGTCTAAATATGTAAGCCTGCAGGCCTGTGTGTGTCTGTATTACTGCCTGTCTTAATATCTGCTTGTCTGTCTGTCTGCCTGCCTGCCCGTCAGTTTGTCTGTCTGCCAGCCTGCCCGTCAGTTTGTCTGTCTGTCTGTAAAGCTGTCTATTTAGCTGTCAATCAGTCAGTCTGTGTATTTGTGAAGATCACCATTGTATACGGTAGAAAGGGGAGAGTATAATAGCAGGGACAATCTTCACAGGACACGCATTGATGTGCAGTTGTGAAGGGGCAAACCGAACGGTAAAGTTGACGGGGGTACGGGCGATCGAACGACCCTCTTAACCAGCTGTTGCACCGATTGCATTGGACTATAAAAACCGACACCAAGGCCGACAACGCTGATGATACGAGCGTGACTTCGCTGTAGGAGACACCGTGCAAACAGCGCACCACACGGTGGTGTGTGTGTGGGGAGAGAGAGGTAGAGAGCAAACAACGCGCGCCCGGCCGGTTTGCAGTCGACTCGCTCGGTTGAGTCACGCTTCACGGAGGGAGGGATTGAGGGGGGGGGAGAGGTGATACCTTGACGAAGCAAGGATGCACCACCCCCCCCCCACCCCACTCTCCCCACCCCTCCCAATCTCCGTCAGCTGGTCGTGGCTTATAACCAAACCGCAAGCCGACCGCTGGTATTTGCCCGCGAAAGTTACGAGCCAACAGGAGAGACGTGCAGAGGGAGAGAGAGAGAGAGAAAAAAAAATCATCATCGATTAAACCATTAGGGTTTTCTTTCTATAAACATTCGCGAGCTGATTTAATAACTGTGCGATCCAGCGTCGTGTGACGACTGTTTGGTCACGGTGCTCAAGTCACCACTAAACTAAAAAAAGGACAGTCTTGACTAGAAAATACGAAGGAACGACAATACACTCAACTCATTAGTTTGCGTACGTTTGCTTGAGCAAAAAAATTAACCGCAAAAATGCTGCAATCTGCTTCATGATGATACATTTGGCGAATGATGTCAATTTTGAAGAAAAAAAAACTCCCAGAGGAAGATCATCATTTTTATAAGAATTTTTTTTTAAGTTACCAGTCAGTTTTTACATTTATTATTTTGTATGGGTTTGACTTGTTTGTATTTTGTTTGACTTGAATTGAAGAAAGAAAAAGCTGCATCCACTTTGTGTGATCACTGAGCTGCTGTAGCCAGGTTTACAACAATTGGTTGTTTGCATCTGAATGAAATCGGGGGTGTGATCCCTGGAGATATACGGCAGTTAATGGTTGAATTGCTTCTGACTGGTGCCCCCACCCCGGCAAAGACTAGTTGACTATTTGGGAAGGTCACCATCTAAGGGATGGATAGCTCAGATGGTAAGAGCGCTGGTGTGCCAAAGACTAGTTGACTATCAGGGAAGGCCATCATCTAAGGGCTGGATAGCTCAGATGGTAAGAGTGCTGGTGTGCCAAACACTAGTTGACTATTAGGGAAGGCCACCATCTAAGGGCTGGATAGCTCAGATGGTAAGAGCGCTGGTGTGCCAAAGACTAGTTGACTATTAGGGAAGGCCACCTTCTAAGGGCTGGATAGCTCAGATGGAAGAGCACTGGTACGTTAATCCAGAGGTCTCGGGTTCAAGTCCCGGTCCAGTCAAAGTTTTCTCAGCCAAGTTAGAGGATCAGAATAATCAGTTTTATCACAGTCATCGTGAATTGAAATTATATTGAGGAGGACGAGTGATATATGTACGAATCTACCATTCGCATTCTGTAAATGCTTGTCCATCGTGGTTTTTTTTTTCTTCTTCAAAACGCAGTGTAACATTCAAAAACGAACCCAAAGACCTCCCGTTATCAGGCCTTGTACTTAAAAAAAAAATTAACGGAAGAAATGGAGACAAAAGCCGGAGCCTGAGCCTTAGCCGGGTTTTGGAGAAGAAAAAAAAGGGCTCTACTTTCGGGATGACGTCATGCGAACAGCGCCCGCTGACGATCCCCAAAGACCAACCCTAACTCCAAATGTGACCCGGCACATTATAATGAGGAATAACACCCACTTTTGAGATTTTGAGATTTACTAATGATGTGAAAGAGTGTACCATTAGCTTTCAAATGATACCAAAATTTCCTCCAATACATTAACTGTCTGAAAATACCAAAAATAAATAAATTGATTTTTAATCGAATTGAGAAGATACTTTGACTTCAGTTGTTGTTTACTCGAAAAGTGTTTTGGTGGGATATTTCTCATGTCTCTGTGCTGGGTCACAAATAAAGCGAGATGACTGACAATCGTCAGCTTGCTTGATTTCATGTCATGATTTGTCGGAATAAAATCCGACCATGCGTGTCGGGCCGGGGCGAATGAGCCGCTAATCTTGAATATTTCAGAGGGGTTTTATAGCATGGCCTTACTGATCGCGGACTAGGATGTCTTTCTCATGGGCGGGAAAGTAATGCATAGATAATCACGCCCGACTTGCAAACGGAAAAATCACCCCCCAAAAAAAACATGTAATCAAGCGTACACAATGCCACAGATAACAGCCGTCGTGACGGAAGTGACGGAGAGGGGGGAAAAAAGATGACAAAAAAAAATCAAATTGAAAAAAAGAAAATTAATATGCATGTGCCATTCGAAAATCATGGGAACCTTTGCAGTTGGCGTGTCATTGATATACAATTTAGAAAATGGATTTTTATTTCTTCAATATTTCTCCCCTCTACCTCACTCATTCAGATCCATACATAATTCAACGATTCTCTCCCTCTCCCTTCCCCTCTCTCTTTCTCTCCCTTTCTCTCTCCTCTCTCTCCCCCCTCTCCCTCCTCTCTCTCCCCCTCTCTCTGTCTCCCCCTCTCTCCCCCTCTCTCTCCTTCTCGCCCTCTCTCTCACCCCTCTCTCTCTCTCTCACTCATTGTTTTTCCCGATGGTCGTGCGGGGGATTTCGTGGTCAAACGGCAATGACTCCGAGTGTATGTCACTGGATTTAATTTAAAGAGAGACAGAGAGACATAGAGAGATAGACAGGGAGAGACAGAGAGAGAGAGACAGGGAGAGACAGGGAGAGACAGAGAGACATAGAGAGACAGGGAGAGACAGGGAGAGACAGAGAGAGAGAGACAGGGAGAGACAGGGAGAGACAGAGAGACAGAGAGACATAGAAATACAGGGAGAGACAGAGAGAGACAGAGAGAGACAGGGAGAGACAGACAGAGAGAGAGACAGGGAGAGACAGGGAGAGACAGACACTCAGAGAGACAGGGAGAGACAGGGAGAGACAGGGAGAGACAGGGAGAGACAGGGAGAGACAGACACTCAGAGAGACAGGAAGAGACAGAGAGAGACAGAGAGAGACAGGGAGAGACAGGAAGAGACAGAGAGAGACAGAGAGAGACAGGGAGAGACAGGGAGAGACAGGGAGAGACAGGGAGAGACAGGAAGAGACAGAGAGAGACAGAGAGAGACAGGGAGAGACAGGGAGAGACAGGGAGAGACAGACACTCAGAGAGACAGGAAGAGACAGAGAGAGACAGAGAGAGACAGGGAGAGACAGGGAGAGACAGGGAGAGAGAGACAGGGAGAGACAGGGAGAGACAGACACTCAGAGAGACAGAGAGAGACAGGGAGAGACAGGGAGAGACAGACACTCAGAGAGACAGGGAGAGACAGAGAGAGACAGGGAGAGACAGGGAGAGACAGACACTCAGAGAGACAGAGAGAGACAGGGAGAGACAGGGAGAGACAGACACTCAGAGAGACAGGGAGAGACAGGGAGAGACAGAGAGAGACAGGGAGAGACAGGGAGAGACAGGGAGAGACAGGGAGAGACAGGGAGAGACAGGGAGAGACAGGGAGAGACAGACACTCAGAGAGACAGGGAGAGACAGGGAGAGACAGAGAGAGACAGGGAGAGACAGGGAGAGACAGGGAGAGACAGGGAGAGACAGGGAGAGACAGAGAGAGACAGGGAGAGACAGGGAGAGGCAGGGAGAGAGAGAGAGAGACAGGGAGAGACAGAGAGAGACAGGAAGAGACAGAGAGAGACAGAGAGAGACAGGGAGAGACAGGGAGAGACAGGGAGAGACAGGGAGAGACAGGGAGAGACAGGAAGAGACAGAGAGAGACAGAGAGAGACAGGGAGAGACAGGGAGAGACAGGGAGAGACAGACACTCAGAGAGACAGGAAGAGACAGAGAGAGACAGAGAGAGACAGGGAGAGACAGGGAGAGACAGGGAGAGAGAGACAGGGAGAGACAGGGAGAGACAGACACTCAGAGAGACAGAGAGAGACAGGGAGAGACAGGGAGAGACAGACACTCAGAGAGACAGGGAGAGACAGAGAGAGACAGGGAGAGACAGGGAGAGACAGACACTCAGAGAGACAGAGAGAGACAGGGAGAGACAGGGAGAGACAGACACTCAGAGAGACAGGGAGAGACAGGGAGAGACAGAGAGAGACAGGGAGAGACAGGGAGAGACAGGGAGAGACAGGGAGAGACAGGGAGAGACAGGGAGAGACAGGGAGAGACAGGGAGAGACAGGGAGAGAGAGAGAGAGAGAGACAGGGAGAGACATGGAGAGACAGGGAGAGACAGTAAGAGACAGTAAGAGACAGACAGAGACAGGGAGAGACAGAGAGAGAGACAGGGAGAGACAGAGAGAGAGACAGGGAGAGACAGGGAGAGACAGGGAGAGATAGGGAGAGACAGGGAGAGACAGGGAGAGATAGGGAGAGACAGGGAGAGACAGGGAGAGACAGGGAGAGATAGGGAGAGACAGTAAGAGACAGACAAAGAGACAGGGAGAGACAGAGAGAGACAGGGAGAGACAGGAAGAGACAGAGAAAAACAGAGAAAGGCAGAGAGAGACAGAGGGAGACAGGGAGAGACAGGGAGAGACCGGGAGAGACAGGGAGGGACAGAGAAAAACAGAGAAAGGCAGAGAGAGAGACAGAGAGAGACAGAGAGACAGAGAGACAGAGAGAGACAGAGAGACAGAGAGACAGAGATATAGAGACAGGGAGAGAGACAGAGAGACAGAGAGAGACAGTGATATACAGAGTGATACAGAGACAACCGACAGAATGGGTCGGATCACATATCACATTAGATAATAATACCCAACAAGCAAATCTGACTTGAACTTGTCACAATATCTGGTAATCTCTTATCAGTCCTAAAATCTAAATACAAACTTCACGGAACTACTGCACAACAATGCGGCAACTGCATGGTGACCTGTACTATGACTTTCATCGACCAGCAGCCTTAGGGTATAGATTTGTAGACGCACATTTCTGGTTTTCAAAAGCATGGACGCAGAAGAAACTTCTTAGAGTAAAGCTTGAGGCTGTGATCTGTGCTAGATCCTTATAAAATAAGAGGATCTCCCGTTCGACTGTATACACAGACGACACTATTCCCACAAAGAGAGCGAATTTAGTAGTTTAAATATTAGCAGCGTTATTGGCATTGTTCCATCGATTACGTGTTTCCGGCGAATCTTGTCGGCAGATTTTCGATTTTTTTTTTTTTTTGAGGTGGGGGGGGGGGAGATGGGGGAAAGGGTTGTATTTTTCTTTTTTGAATATTTTGCTCTGATCCTCGGAATCCATTCCGAGGGGAAAAACCCATCTGCCGGCGACACGCCTCTGACGTCACGGTCACCACGTGACCCCTCCTCCTCCCTTCCTCCCCTCCGACATACCGTACCCATGGCAACAGTCCCTAGAGGTTCTATTGGGACTGTCGGTCCGCTATGCCTCGCTACATTGGGCGCGTTTAGATTCTTAGGCTCTTACGCTGAAGAGAATGACATATTCTTGTGGTATAGCGGTGACGTCACATGTCTTTGCGCACATGGAGATGGAGACAGAGGAAGACAGAGAGAGAGAGAGAGAGAGACAGAGAGACCGAGATACACAGAGAGAGATACAGAGAGAGACAGAGGGAGAGACAGAGGGAGACACAGAGAGACAGAGAGACCGAGATACACAGAGAGAGATACAGAGAGAGACAGAGGGAGAGACAGAGGGAGACACAGAGAGACAGAGAGACCGAGATACACAGAGAGACAGAGAGAGACAGAGAGAGACAGAGAGACAGAGAGACCGAGATACACAGAGAGACAGAGAGAGACAGAGAGACAATTATGGTGACATAGAGAGGTAGAAAGATATATTGAGAGACAGAGAGACATAGAGAGACAGAGAGAGACACAGAGAGAGACACAGAGAGAGACTGAGAGAGACAGAGAGAGACTGAGAGAGACAGAGAGAAACAGACGGAGAGAGACAGAGAGAAGAGAGAGAGACAGAGAGATAGAGAGAGTCAGAGAGACAGGGAGATTCATCGAGAGGCAGAGCAAGATAGGGAGAGACAGAGAGAGACAGACAGAGAGAGACAGAGAGAAGAGAGAGAGACAGAGACAGAGACTAAGAGAGACAGGGAGATACATCGAGAGACAGAGCTAGATGGGGAGACAGAGAGAGCGAGACAGAGGAAGAGAGTGAACGAGCAAAACATCGATTCAACAAACAACCGAAACCGGATCGAATCTCAAGCACGGCACGAGCTGAACAGCAAACCCACAACATTTTCTCAGAGTGAAAGAAAGAGAGAGAAACAGCGGGTACTAAAATCAGCTTTCCTTGATGTATGTACACCGCGTATATTGATCTTCAGTATTGATCGATTCTTTCGCGGGGAGACATGAGTGGTTTGACGAGAAGCAATTCCACACCATTACTCTTGGATTTTTTAATGATAAAACAGAAATAACTGAATCGAGGGGGGGGGAGGGTAGAAGGCAATTTGCTCTGCCGACAGAGGGAAAGGTGGTGGAGGAAACAACACCTGTTGCAGAATCACAATGATGTAATGACCAATCAAAACTCAGACTGGAATGAATCGTTGGACCAGGTATTAGCGATTGAGAATTTTTTGGTGGGGTGAAAGTTGCCTGACCAGACCTACTGGGGTTCTACGGAGGCGATCGCTATCATTTTATTGGTGTATCCATTTCGAGGTTAATAAGGTGTGGCTTGTGATTTGAGGACAGTAGGTGATTAAGCCGAACCAATACGGGCTGACCAGTGCGTAGCACTAAAGCCATACGTATTATATTCATGGCGGCGGAATTCATTAAAGGTCATATACAACATTGGTAAAAGTCAACGGATTGCCACAGTTTTGTGTGGTTAAAACCATTAACATTCCCCCCAAAAAGAAATCCTGCGAAGGTTTTATAGCTCAAATGTTAATTTGAGAAAGTAGAAAAAGGCAACCCAAAAAAGTCACTGAATATTCTAGTTTACACCTTCATCTCTCAGATTTTTTAAAAAATGTTTGTGCCCTTTGCCGATTATATTTTTGCTAATTACCCCCAGAAAAATACACCCCAAAAATGTGTGGCCATCTAAGCCGAATTTCTGTAAGGATTTTGGGATGGACCCCTCCACTTCGACAGCCAAAATAGGGCCACATTTAAAGCCAGATATGTTCCAAATTACACGCGAAATTGAAGAGTGAACCCCAAGGTTGTCTTAATTAAAGGCCCAATACAACATTGGGAAGATCGGAAAACATCGATGTCCACAGATTTCCTTCTAATTTACACAGTTTGTAGATGGTCATGGTAGAATCCTCATGTTGAAATCATACAGTCTGGGAAGCTGTACTTCCCTAGAAATCTTCACTCAAACATCGACAAATAGTTTATCACTTGCAAGTCATAAACTATTTCTTACACTACAGAATGGTGCAAAAACCGTGACGGTTTTTGTTTTACCCTTTTCTACTTTCTCAGATCACCATTTGAGCTAAGACCTTGCTTTTTGGGGATGTTTAATGGTTTAACACACAAACTGTGGCAATCTTTTGACCTTTACCAATGTTGTATTGGGCCTCTAAGCTTCACTTACTGTACAATATATTAGTTAATTAGCCTCCAAAGACCCCCTTATTAAAAAGAAAAAGTTGTGGGTCCACACTTTGTGATAATCAGCTGGGCGGAGCCATCTTGGATTGATTTTAGTATATGTACTGCAACCCGAAGACCACGCCGTACACACGGCTTCGTCGAGCCCTCGCGCAAATCTACTGCCTCGAACTAAATCAGAGACGCACAATGCTAGTGTAAATATTGTTCCAAGAGCAGGCACGACTTCTATTCGGCCAAAAAGAGTTGCAAGAACAAAACTGGGGGGGGGGGGAACCATGGAACCCATTGTGGTTCACGATCGGCTAAACTATTTATCCGACCCAATCCCATGGACCCCCCAAGAAAGAAAAAAAGAAGAATAAAAAGGAGGTTTCACCGAATATCGACAGACTGTGATCTCTCTTCCTTTTTTTTTTTTTTTTTTTTTTAGACCCGTCAGAATGATTCAATAATTATTCGGTTTAACAAAAGGACGAAGGCGTCAAGTTGTGTGTACTTAACCGAGCTATCGTGCGGAATGCATGTGAATAATTGTATTCACATGTACTTACTTTCTGTCTTTGTTAGACGCACGTATTACAAGGTTTTGCTTTCTTTCATTCAGACGGGGAACGCGGTTTGGGAGTTTGTTTTGTGCTTCGATCAAAATTGTTGAATGGGGCGGGGGTTAGGGGGAATGGAAGGGAATTTCGACGGGGAATTGTCCATCGGAATTTCAAGTGAGCATTGGACCTTTTTTGGGGGGGAAACTGACCGAGCTAATGGGTAACTTGGCCATTTTAAATCCAGTGCAGACAGCCCGGGAAGTTTTCCTCCCGTCCCAGGTAACTTACCCGGCTCGAATGGGTAAGTTACCCGACTGATTTCTGCCTGTTTAAAATTGACCAGGTCATTTTGTATGGAATGCCATACAGGTGTGTTTTTTTTTTTAAAGAACCCTAACCCTAATAATGTGTTTCATTAATTTCAAACAAACTCAGGAAAAACTGACTGGGAACTTTTGAACAATTTTAACAATTGGCAAAGAAAACTTTGTCTGGACCGGGACTTGAACCTGAGACCTCGTACCAGTACCAGTGCTCTTCCCATCTGAGCTATCCAGCCCTAATAGTCAACTAGTCTTTGCCGGGGTGGGGGTAGGCGCCAGTCAGAAGCAATTCAACCATTAACTGCCATATATCTCCGATTTCGTTCAGATGCAACAACCAATAATTGTTGTAAACCTGGCTACGGCAGCTCGGGGATCACACAAAGTGGATGCAGCTTTTTTGAAGAACAAAAAGAGTTTTCTTTGCCAATTTTTCAAATTGTTTTATGATGTTGTTAAAGGGTTGTGCGTTGTGCTACTAGTAGTGCAATTTTAAGGTTTTTTTGTTTTTTGTTTTGGGGGGGGGGTAGAAGACTAAAGCCGCATTTCCACTGGACTAAAATTTACCGAGACGATGGTTAAATTTCCAATGGTCAGATTTAACCGTCGTTCCCACTTGGACTTTTGAGTCGGTCAATTTACCTGAGACGATGGTTAGAGTAACCGAGCTGGCAATAATTATTTGTGCACAGTGCATGTATACACCGAGTCGCGTTTTGCTGAGTGGCGCGTTTCCACTGGACTAATCGGCTCGGTTAAACTTACCTGGTCACTTTTACTGGGCAGAGGTTGGCCGGTAAAAGTAACCATTCGGCTGGGTTAAAGTGACCGAGAGGAAATTTAACTGGTCCGTTTCCACTGGACTTAAAATGAGAAAAGTAACCATCGTCTCGGTTACTGGTGACCGTCCCTAACCATTCCTCCACGCCCTAGGCCAAACCATGCCCTAGGCCAAACCATGCCCTATAGGCCAAACCATACCCTAGGCCAAACCATGCCCTATAGGCCAAACCATGCCCTATAGGCCAAACCATGCCCTATAGGCCAAACCATGCCCTATAGGCCAAACCATGCCCTAGGCCAAACCATGCCCTATAGGCCAAACCATACCCTAGGCCAAACCATGCCCTATAGGCCAAACCATGCCCTATAGGCCAAACCATGCCCTAGGCCAAACCATGCCCTAGGCCTAACCATGTCCTAGGCCAAACCATGCCCTATAGGCCAAACCATGTCCTAGGCCAAACCATACCCTAGGCCAAACCATGCCCTAGGCCAAACCATACCCGTAGGCCAAACCATACCCTAGGCCAAACCATGCCCTAGGCCAAACCATACCCTATAGGCCAAACCATACCCTATAGGCCAAACCATGCCCTAGGCCAAACCATGCCCTAGGCCAAACCATACCCTATAGGCCAAACCATGCCCTAGGCCAAACCATACCCTATAGGCCAAACCATGCCCTAGGCCAAACCATGCCCTAGGCCAACCCATGCCCTAGGCCAACCCATGCCCAAGGCCAAACCATGCCCTATAGGCCAAACCATGCCCTAGGCCAAACCATACCCTAGGCCAAACCATGCCCTAGGCCAAACCATGCCCCATAGGCCAAACCATACCCTATAGGCCAAACCATACCCTATAGGCCAAACCATGCCCTATAGGCCAAACCATACCCTAGGCCAAACCATGCCCTAGGCCAACCCATGCCCTAGGCCAAACCATGCCCTAACTCACTGCCCATTGGGAGGATTTGAACAGTTCGGCTGAAGGAGCACTCGAGGCCGTTGCGCTGTGTCCATTGTGCAACAGTAGCCCTCCTCCCCCAAGTCAAGACTGCGATCCATTCGGCAAATATATTTGGCCATGTTTGCCAATGCCTGTTAAATGGGTGTTAAACTGGCGGGTAAACCTCGACTCCCTCCCGCACTGTTTAGGGACTTTGGGGGAGAGGGGGAGGGGGAAAAGAGGGAGAGGGAGAGTTAAGAGAAAGAGAGTGGGAGAGAGGAGAGGGAGAGAGAGAGGGAGAGGGAGAGAGGGAGAGAGGGGGAGAGGGAGGGTGAGGGAGAGGGAGAACGGGGAAGAGGGGAAGAGGGAGAGAGGGAGAGGGAGAGAAAGAGAGTTGGAGAGGGGAGGGGGAGAGTGGGAGGGAGAGAGAGGGGGAGAGAGAGAGATGGGAGAGAGAGAGAGAGAGAGAGAGAGAGAGAGAGAGGAGAGGGGAGAGAGAGAGGGAGGGAGACAGAGGGAGAGAGAGGAGAGAGATGGAGAGAGACAGAGAGAGAGGGACAGGAGAGAGGGGGGAGAGAAAGAGAGAGGGAGAGAGGGGAGAGGGAGGGTGCGGGAGAGGGAGAAGGGGGAGAAGGGGGAAGAGGGAGAGAGAGAGAGAGGGGGGAGAGAGAAAGAGAAAGAGAGTGGGAGAGGGGAGGGGGGAGTGGGAGGGAGAGAGAGAGGGAGAGAGAGAAAGAGAGAGAGGTGGGGGGGGGGGAGGAAAGACCAACAAAAACACGGGGAAGAAAAGGGGGTGTGAGGTTTGGAGAGAGGGAATGAACTTAAGCAGGCCGAGCTAAACACACATGGCGTTTAAAGGAGAAGGGGATAGGGGCACTCACTGGGTCTTCGTGGGGCCTAATTGGTCTGGATTTGTTTTTGGGGTTGTTGTGGGGGAGTGGGGGTGGGGGGAGCAGAATGTTCGTGAAAAGAGAGATTTAGGTATTGCAGGTCATTAGTCAGTGACCAGTTTGCAAAAAAATTTGTATCCACTTTTTTCTACTTTCTCAGATTACCATTTTTGAGCTAAAACCTTCACAGGATTTCTTTTATTTAATGAATGTTTAATGGTCTAACACACAAACGGTGGCAATCTTTTGACTTTTACCGATGTTGTACATGGCCTTTAAGAAAAATAAATGCACGACGGTGATGCCATGCAGTGGAAGAAAGACTACACGGATGGGGTGTGGTGTATGCGCAGCGTCTTAACGCAAACGCTTGTTGATATTGTTAGGGCTTTTTTTTCTCTCTCTCTCTCTCTCGGGGGATGACAAGTTTGACTTCTGGCGGACTTTTTTTTCTTCTTTTTTAACAAAGAAGGGGGGAAAAATAAACACTCGTCTTTATTCATGAGGTCTCAAGTGGTGGATTTCAGACATGGAAACCGCGATTTGTTTCTTTGCTTTTCCGGATGCCTTGTCCACTTCTTTTTTTTTGGTGGCTCGCCGAAACATAATAAATGGGTCGGCATGCCGGATGTGTCCCGGCTTTTAAGACCTAAAATGGACGTACCCATTGTGTCTCAAGATGGTAGGAGGCCTTTGTTCGACTCGGGAGAGGGACGGAGGTAGGGATGAAGGGAGGGAGGGATGAGGTTGTCAGGGAGGAGAGAGAGGCCGAACTACAAACAACCCGCGCGGATAGGGAAGTCACTTCCCAGACGAAAATCGATACACCGTGATAGGCAGCCGGACGCGATGCTTGTTCTTTTTTTTCTTTTCTTTTTAACGACGGACAATGCATAACTGGGACAACACCAAGAAGTTGTGTGTGTGTGTATAGCCCCTAAATTGACGGGTAGGGGCGAACATGGGCTGATCCGTGTTCTGACAACCATGAGGAATTTGACTCCCAAGCTGCTGTACAAAAAAAAAAAAAATGTTGCAAACTGCTTACTGATGACTCACACGACCCAAATGCCCAATCATCTTTTCTTTCTTTCAAACAAACAAACCAAGGAAAACTGACTAGGAACTTTTGAACAAAATTGAAAATTTGGCTGCGAAAACTTTGACTGGACCGGGACTTGAACCTGAGACCAATGGTTTTGCGTACCAGCTCTCTTACCATCTCAGCTATCCAGACCTTAGAATGGTTGGCTTTTCGAAATACATGTAGTCAACTAGTCTTTGCCGGGGTGGGGGCGCCAGTCAGAATCAATTCAACCAGTGGAATTGCTTTGGATTGGCACCCCCACCCTGGCAAAGACTAGTTAAAAAACGTTTTTCGAAAAAAAAAACCAAAACAAGGAACGTGGTTTCAGCAACTGCGTCTTAGACTAGAAAGTTTGCGGTGAGATCATGTAGGCCTATACATCATCATTTATTTTCTAGTGAGATGGAGTGTAGGTCATGACTCCGTGAATTTGAAGATTATTTTTTTTTTTTAATGTTTGGAAAACGAATTGGCAAATTCGACTTTGACTGGGCCGGGACTTGAACCCGAGACCTCTAATTCTGCGTACCAGCGCTCTTATCATCTGAGCATTTTTTTTTACGAGGAAGATGAAAAGGACCGAAGCCTAAGCCCGAGCCTAAGCCTTCATTTCGAAAACGGCTTAAAGTAACGTTACATTCAAGATGTAGGCCCTAAATGTTTTACAAGAAAGGAGTTTCTGAGCTCTCAAGATTGCTGGGCCACTCAGGTAAAATGGTCTTGTATTCAGATAGAAGAATTAATTCACTTTACTAAAGAAAATTTGATATTCACTAATGTATGCATCATCTTGCATAGCGTTCTCGTGCGTTGCTATGGTCTTCCGTTTATCACGAAATAGAACTTTGGAAGTTTTCAACTTACCCTGGTCTTGAAAACTGGAGACACAGACGAGCTGTCGTGTGTTTCTTCATGCCAAGACTTCCTTGGTCACGGAACGCCACTTCCAGGTCCGTCACGAGCGAATACAAGCCGTGTAGCGAAAGGAATTCGACAAAAATAAAAAGTTTTACGCAGCGCGCGTGCGAAAGTGAGAGTGCAACTTTAGCCGCTATTTTTTTTTAAAATGAGTGCGCCCTCAAGCGACTGACTAAGGAAAACGGGTTACGGGATCGTGCTTACAAACGGGAAAACACGCTTTCAAATCAATCATTTTCAAAACTATGGTCTATAGCCACCGGTCTAGATAATTAAAATGCAAGTGATTAACGATAAAGGCATGGACAGTTTCTATCGGCATAATATTTACGCAGATGAAAACAATTATTTTATTCCCAAATTCGCGTCACATTTTGTATTGGTTCGGACTGTTTTACCACTTTTCGACCGACACTTTTCAACCATTTCTGATAGAGGGCGCTCGTCACCTTTAGCGGTGATGGTGTTTGCAGAACGCTTTATTCGAGCTACCATAGAGCGCAGTACAAAAACCCTCATTTTCGAGGCGAAAAATTCCACAGCCGAAAGTATCTAAGGTCTTGTAACTATACTCCAATTGTAGATAGGACCTTCATCTCTCAATTTCTTTTCAATTTCGGTGTTGTTAGCCGATTGGATTTTCTGCTAATTACCCCCAGAAAAAAAAACACCTCCAAAAATGTGTAGCCTTCCAGGCCGTATTTCTGCAAGCATTCCTCCACTTTCACAGCTGAATAGAGCCACATTTAAAGCCTCAAAAATGTTCCAAATTGCGCATGAAATTGTACACTGAACCCCAAGGTTGTCTTCAAGCTTCACACCTTCTACAATGTATACATCAATTAGACTTCAAAGGCCCTAAATTAAAAAGACAAAGTTGTGGGTCAAAATTATGATAATCAGCTCGGCGGGGCCATCATAGATTGAATTTGTATGTTGCAACCAGGGGCCAATTTCATAGAGCTGCTTAAGCGCCAAAATCTGCTTAAGCACAGAAAATCACAATTCATAGGACCCCCTTTCCCAACCCGACCTCCACTATTCTTCCATGCTAAGTACAGAAGAGTGGAATACAAGTCAAAAGCAATTGGTATCACACCGCACGGCAGTTTGTAATCCTGCTTACATGAGCAAGACCTTTCCTGCTTCGCAGATTTTCACGCTTACGTGGCTCTATGAAATTGGGCCCTGGTGCTTTATCAAAACCGCGGCCAATATTACGAACAAGATACAGTGTACAGGTACTTGTAATAATTTCCCCAAATCAGACAATCGACTTAGTTCAGGGCTCTTTAATGTTCCACCAACATCACTGTTGTTGTCCTTCTTAAACCAAGGAAATTATCTACAAAATAAACTGTTTGAAAGCTTACCACATTGGTAAAGGGGTTAAAATCCTTCTGAAACAAGTGAAAACCTTATCATTGATTTCTGCGTGACGAAACCAAAGCTTTCCAACACGCGTTCCGTTTCATGTGACCCCTGACCTTGTCACGTGAATATAATTATGGTTTCCTATGTACAGTGTAGTATGTACATCAGTTATGCACAACGGTGTACATGAATGAATCTCTCCAGAGGTATAGGCCGTACACGAAACGAAGGTTTGGGCTCGGGCTTAGCCTTCGGTCACAAATTTACCCGTTTTTACTATTCATGCCACAGGCATCTAGAAGCAAGCGTTTGGCCCCAGTTTCTCGGTGAATGCTCTGTACTTGTCGAGCCAACAGACCTTCGGCGACAAACCACGACCTGGATTTTTCAGGTTATGTCAGACGGAGACGAAGTCTGAGCCCGAGCCTGATCCGTGGATTCGTACAGGGCCTTATAATCATAGAGTGGATTGGTGGAATGATTATACAGATGAACCTTTTGGCCTATAGAGGGCGCTCGTTGTCGGGATCAAATTCGCGCTTCTAGGGGGAACTGGTTGTGTCACGTTAGATCCGGGTTGGGATGCGCTTTCGGTCCGTTGGTTCCCATCCTGACGCATTGTGTTTTATAGAAGAACCAGTGAACCGCGAACCAGCGAATTTAGACAGATCCGGTTCCGTGTGAAAACAAACAGGCCCCGCACTCATGACGTCACAAACTGGTATCCACGACCATTAAACTCTTCCCGTCCACACACAAAGAGCATTGAGGTGGTGGATACCAGCTAAATTTAACGGAGACCAAATTCGCTGGTATCCACGGTCGGGATCTCTGCGGAGTTTCCTGGTTCGCAAACGCTACGGATGCGGGCTCGGTGCGGCTGGGCACCAGCTTTTCAGGAGGTACGTGACGTCAACGTCGAACAGGGTCAATGAAGGAAAGAGAGTGGAAAGCAGGAACACGTGGAGCACCGTTGCCATGGAAATCTCACGAGACGATTATTTTTTAGGGTCTTGTTCTAGAATCAGCAAAAGATCGCTAGCAGATCCTATATAGGTGCCTCGTTAAGCTCTGAAAAAACCCCAACATTTTGACTTGACTACGAATTTGTTGATCAATCACTTATAAGAGCTGTTTAGAAAAATGGTAAGAAAAACTTTCACTGGATCGGGACTTGATTCACTTGCACCCGAGACCTCTGGTTTTGCGTGCACGAGCTCTTACCATCTGAGCTATCCAGCCCTTGACTGGACCGGGACTTGAACCCGAGACCTCTGGTCTTACGTGCGAGAGCTCTTACCATCTGAGCTATCCAGCCCTTGACTGGAACGGGACTTGAACCCGAGACCTCTGGTCTTACGTGCGAGAGCTCTTACCATCTGAGCTATCCAGCC
Source organism: Luidia sarsii (assembly GCA_949987565.1). Lineage (NCBI taxonomy): Eukaryota > Metazoa > Echinodermata > Asteroidea > Paxillosida > Luidiidae > Luidia > Luidia sarsii. The sequence goes on along the minus strand of OX465120.1, from coordinate 10,809,590 downwards.
CTTGACTGGACTGGGACTTGAACCCGAGACCTCAGGTTTTGCGTGCGAGAGCTCTTACCATCTGAGCTATCCAGCCCTTGACTGGACCGGGACTTGAACCCAAGACCTCTGGTCTTACGTGCAAGAGCTCTTACCATCTGAGCTATCCAGCCCTTGACTGGACCGGGACTTGAACCCAAGACCTCTGGTCTAACGTGCAAGAGCTCTAACCATCTGAGCTACCCAGCCCTTAGATGATGGCCTTCCCTAATAGTCAACCATTAACTGCTGTATATCTACAGGGAAGATAGTGATAGACATTTGACTGGCATTGGATTTGAAGTAGAGATCTCTAGTTTCGCGTACCAGCGCTATTACCATCTGAGATATCCAGCCCTAAGATGGTGGCCTTCCCAAGTAGTCAACTAGTCTTCATTGTATAAAGAGATGTTATTTCTGTACGGCGCTCGTGAAAAAAATAGCAGGTAATTTTACACTTCTTGCAGAATTTCTTTCATCTGTCAAGTCCTCTTAGTTCACTGTATATTCGTCAAATTCACGCAGGCAACTTTCCGTCTTGTTAAAATCCTGCTTGAGAAAGGTCCTGCTGGAATTAGACCCTTTCATATCTGAGATTTCCTGTTGACTGTTCGTCCAGACGATATTAAGAATGGGGAGTTTCACAAAAAGATAAACAGAGGGATCGCTCCGACGGTTTGCGGGCCTCTGATTGGTCCGTCCGCCTCAGTGGTCCTCGCACACGATGCTGGTGCCCATCATATAGTACTTGTCGCCCACGCAGAAGTGCTTGTCGCACTGGGAGCACTTGAAGCACTCGAGGTGGAAGACCTGATCCTGACTGACGGTCATGGCCAGGTCGTAGGCCGGGATGGCACGGTTGCAGGCGAAGCAGACGCCGCTGCGACCGAAGAGTCTGAGAGACCAGGACGGAGGAGGAGAAGATGGTGAATGGAGAGATAGAGAGATGGAGATGGAGAAAGAGAGAGAGAGAGAGAGAGTCAGAGAGAGAGGTGGGGGTGGATAGAGAGATGAAGATAGAGATGGAGATGGAGAGAGAGAGAGATGGAGAAAGAGAGAGAGAGGGGGTTAGAGAGAGATGGAGATGGATAGAGAGGTGAATAGAGAGATGGAGAGGGAGAGAGAGGGAGAGAGAGGGGCAGATGGAGTGAGAGAGATGGAGAGAGGGATGGAGATGGAGAGAGAGGGAGAGAGAGATGGAGAGAGGGGGAGAGAGGGATGGAGATGGATAGAGAGAGAGAGGTAAAGAGAGCGGGAGGGAGAGAGGGAGATGGATAGAGAGGTGAATAGAGAGATGGAGATGGAGAGAGATATGAATAGAGAGATGGAGAGGGAGAGAGAGGGAGAGAGAGGGGCAGATGGAGTGAGAGAGAAAGAGAGAGAGAGATGGAGAGATGGGGAGAGAGGGATGGAGATGGAGAGAGAGGGAGAGAGAGATGGAGAGAGGGGGAGAGAGAGATGGAGATGGAGAGAGAGGGAGAGAGAGATGGAGAGAGGGATGGAGATGGAGAGAGAGGGAGAGAGAGATGGAGAGAGGGGGAGAGAGAGGGAGAGAGAGGGAGAGAGAGGGAGAGAGATGGATAGAGAGAGAGGTGAAGAGAGAGGGAGGGAGAGAGGGAGATAGAAAGAGAGAGCTGGAGAGGGGGAAAGAGGTGGAGAGAGATAACAAAGAGAGGGAGGCAGAGAGCGGTGGAGAGAGAGAAGTAGAGATAGAGAGGTGGATTGGGAAAGAAATATAGACTCGTCGAGAGAGAGTGGGCAGATAGAGAGAGAGGTGGAGAGAGAGTGACAGAGATAGAGGTAGAGAGAGAATGAGGTGGAGAGACAAAGAGATGAGAGGGAGATGTGGAGAGAGAGAGAGAGAGGTGGATAGAGAGTGAGAGGGAGTGAAAGAGAGAGGGAAAGAGGGGAGAGAGAGTTAGAGAGAAAGAGGGAGAGTTGAAGAGGGAGAGAGAAAGAGAGGGGAGAGAGACGCGGAGAAGTCAAGAGAAAGAGGCAGACAGACAGATACAAAGATCGAGAGGCAGGGAAGCGGACAAAAAGACTGCTTCCCCTTCCTCTCACAGAGTCACCCGCTCCTGAGCCTACCTGAGATAGTCCCTCTTGCACAGTTTCCGGCCCACCTTGGTGTACATGTGACAGTCCACCTCGCCCAGACGACACTGGCACAGGTCGCAAGCCAGACAGTCCTCGTGCCAGTACTTGTCCATGGCGCGCAGAAAGTAGCGGTCGTGGATTGATTTGTTGCAGCCGGAGCAGACCAGGAAGGACGGGTGGATGTTCAGCACTTCGTCCACCGTCTCGCTGAGGGAGGGAGGGAGGTAGGGAGGAGATTGGGGGATTGAGGGTTGCGCGTTGAGCTTTCTGGAGCTGTTCTTGGTGGGTGGGCTGGGTGCCCATGGGTGTGCATGGGCTGCGGTGGTGGTGGAGGAGAGGGTTATGGGATCATTGGGGAACATGGGAATGTGTTGAGATTGGCTGCGATGGGCTGGGCTGGGTTTGGGTGGGATGTGTTGGGTCGGATTAGGTTGGGATGGGATTGGTTCTTGGTTGGGTTGGGTTGGGATGGGTTGTGTTTGGTGGGGTTGGGTTGGGTTGGGTTGGGTTGAGTTGGGTTGGGTTGGGATGGGTTGAGTTGGGATGGGATGGGTTTAGTTGGGTTGGGTTGGGATGGGTTGAGTTGGGATGGGTTTAGTTGGGTTGGGTTGGGATGGGTTTAGTTGGGATGGGATGGGTTGGGTTGGGTTGGGTTGGGATGGGTTGGGTTGGGTTGGTATCTTGGGATGAGTTGGGATAGGATGGTTTGGGTTGGGATGGGTTGTGTTGGTTTGGGTTGGGTTGGTTTGGGTTGGTTGGGTTGGGTCGGGTTGGGTTAGGTTGGGTTAGGTTGGGTTGGGTTGGGTTAGATTGGGTTGGGTTGGGTTAGGTTGGGCCATGGTTAAAATGGGTTGGAATGGGGTAAGCTGGGATGGGTGGTTGTTCGCAACTTTGAGAGAATACAATCTTAAAGATAAAACTTCTTATTCTGACCCAGATGATATCATGTATTTATTTGACAGAATTAATAACGAAATTAGAAAAAGACATTCCGCATCTATCCTGTTTAAAAACAACCATTTGAAGGATTATGGGGCCTAAATTTTGAATAAAATTGTGTTTTTCTGGCGAAATAAGGAGACCAGAAACCGAACTTTAATCCTTACTGGCCGCTAGGGGAGGGAGGGAAGGGGGACTGGCTTGTTTAACCCTTCACTGTTTATCGGTGTTGAACACATGTTGCTGGCTCGTCATCTGATATGTCTGATGGTCGGAGGCCAGAGTACACACGAACTCAGATCCCATCAGAGGAGTAGAAGATTGAAGGGCAGGGAGAATGCGGGAGGGGAGAAAGAGGGGGGGGGGAGAGGGAGATATGGATATAGGGAAAGAGGGAGGGAAAGAGGGAGAGAAGGAGAGAGGGAGAGAGTGACATTAGAGGCAGAGAGGCAGAGGGGAGGGGAGGGAAAGGGAGAGGGAGACAGAGACACGAAGAGAGAGGAGGGAGGGGAGGAGGGGGAGGGAGGGGAGGAGGGGGGAGGGAGGAGAGAGGGAGATAGATGGGTGAGAGAGAGAGAGGGGAGAGGAGGGCCGGAGGGGAGGTGAGAGAGAAGAGAAATGGAGAGGATGGGAGGAAGGAAACCATTTTCGTTCGGGAAGAAGGTCCCAACTTCCTCGTCCACCTCTCCAACCCCTCAACGAACGACAGGTGTGTACAAGATAGCCGTCACTCATCAGGTGACACGAACACGCGACGAATAATTGCACACCCACTGGCTCGATCACCGAAGCTGAGGCTCTTTAGGACGGTTGTTCGACCCTAGCAGGACCTCTCCCCCAAAAAGCTGAGAAAATGAAATGTCCTTCGAGAAAGTTACGAACATGTTGCAAACTGCTTATACTGACAAAAATAGAACTCTAAAAGATTCAGAGGGCCACAGCCGACCGACATTTCTAGAAGGTCTACATTTCTCAAAACATTTAGAAGGACTGACCATTTACATGTAACTTCAAAGCTCTGTTCGTCTAAGAAATGCTTCTAGCAATATGCAGAAATTGATCTTGCAAACGGCTAATAAGTTATCTCACAATTTAGTGGGCCTGACGTTTCGATCCTAGCAGGACCTTTCTCAAAGGCTTATAAGTTAGATAATTACTGACTCAAATGTCCAAAATGCCATTAGACTGGCCTGGGGTTTCGATCCTAGCAGGACCTTTCTCAATGGAAGACTGCATGACAGAGGCAAAATAAATAGGAAGGGGAGAGTAACAGGGACATGGATGACTGACAGAGGACAAAGGAGATAGCTGGCAGGGTTAGATCAAAGGGAAGGGCAGGGGCTTTGAGCAGGGATTAGGTAGCGGAGGGGAAAACTTCAAAGGGAACGATTGAAAGAGTGGGCGAGTGAACGCAGGAAGGATTACTGGTTAACAATTCATGGTGTTTTGCCTTTGAGAAAGGTCCTGCTAGGATCGAATCGTCAGCATTTTTCCCCCTTTGATCTCCCCTCCCTTCGTGTGTACAAAGATCTGCATCCCACTCCCTTCCCTTTTGTCCTTCCTCTGTCATGTGTGTCAGGGCTTTCCTTCCCCTGACTGTCTATAGCCGCGTCCGCACTGGACTTATTTTTTACCGAGCCCGTGGGTAACATTCCAATGGGTAAATCTTCCCGGCGTCCGCACTTGGACTTTCGACTCGGGTAAACTAACCGAGACGACGCAGTAAAACTAACCGACTGGCGCGTATAAACGCAAGAGGGCGCTATGGTGGTGACCTTTCACCGGATGTAAATACCATAAAACTACGACACGTCGACCCTGCTCGAAAAGTAAACAACATTGTTGTATTGGGACCATGGCACGTCACGTGGTATTTAGGGCCTCTGGCAATGCGGGGCGCCGGATGTGGTTTTTTACCGAGTCGTTTACCGAGACGTCGTGTCCGGATTGGACTTTTCGGCTCGGTTAAACTGACCTGGTCAATTTAACCGGGCCGAAGTTGGTCGGTTAAACTACCCACTGGAGTCGGGTAAGTTACCTGGGAGGAAAACTTTCTGGCTGTCCGCACTGGACTTAAAATGGTCAATTTACCCATTTGCTCGGTTAGTTTACCCATTTTAAGTCCAGTGCGGACGCGGCTTATGTTTGTCCTTGTCACTTTGCCTTTGAGAAACGTCCTGCTAGGATCGAAACGTCAGGCCTAGGCCCTCTAACTTTTGAGATTTATGTACTGCTGGTCATTTTAGTCAGTGAGCAGTTTGCAATAGTTTTGGTATCAAATTTACGGTGTTTTAATCATCGCAGTGGCTATTGTTACGGCAGTCGTCCGTGTGGTTCCCTGACTTCACAGTATTTGTCAGGATGTTTAGCTCTTGGAACCAGACTATCAGCTAATAGATTGTTTTAACCAGCCTGCAATGCTGACGAAATATAATCAGTCAGGGAACCACACGGACGACTGCCGTAACAACAGCCACTGCGTTTAATCATTCCCCTCTTGGATATTGAGGCCATGGGGTTGAAATAATGACAACCTGTACTTGAAGACTGAAACATCGAGAACGAGTGCGCAATCAGATGCACGGAATCACCGGACGAAGTAGTCGTTGGCACGCCAGCTACTGCGCTTATCAAAACCACACACACCGGGCCTTGAAGACTGCTAGTATCGGTCAATATCCGTCGGTGACACCATGGTAACACGAACACGGCTATCAATAACACATCTCTCTTACCGAGTTTGTGTTTACTTTTAGCCACGCTATCTCAATCTGCAGTCAAGCCGTGTTTTGTTGACAGAGGTCGTATTTTTCCCCCCTCTGCGTGTAAACACGGACGTTTATCGAAAGAGGTCAAAACTAAAAAAACACACACGGGGCTGATAGAGACCCAGTGTGATTAAAACTGGCGTGACTTGAGCGAAATAATTGGCTCCTGAAAACCGGAAAACACCAATTTCTTTCTCGGTTTATCTGTAACTTATCGGGTAATGACTTCGACTTTGTTTGCGGTGCAAAGTTAATGGGGCCGTTGCGGTGTGATTAAACTGTTAGCGTGTGCCGTGAGTGTCTGTAGTCAATACAAAACTGGGAGACGTGTGGGTCCTATTACGAGTCATGTACATGTACATGTACATGTACAGTATGATGTAATTTACGATGTACATGTACATGTCTACATTCTACATGTGCATGTACATGTCAACATGTACTACATGCACATGTAGAGTACCAGGATCTTTCTCGAAGGGGACCAGCGACTGTTTATCCATGGTTTATTTGCGCGAGGGGCAAGTTCGCTGGTGCACCGCCGCCAGCTAATCCACACAACTTTCCCGCGCTATTTCCTCCTTCGTCATAATCCCGACTTCCCACAGCCACCGCACGGAGCGTCAACTCTTAAAATAATAGCCACAGAATTGGCCCCAAATATCCATTTATCAAAAAAGAGGGAAGGGGGTTAGATACACTTAACATTTATCTTCTTTCTGCCTTCGAGAAAGGCCTTGCTAAGATTGAAACGTCAGGCAAGCCATTTACTATAGTATAGATATATTTGTGTATATATTTCAAGTCAACAAGTAATTACTTGCAACATTTTTGCAGACACCATTAACAATAATAGGCTCCTTAGGCTTTTATGCATATTCGCCCAAAACAAGGCTATGAAGCCACTCAAGGTTAAGGGCTAAGTAAAAGAAGGAGGTAGGAAGGAACTCAGGAAGGCTGGAGACATTTTTCCCACTTCCCGCCATTTTCCCAGAATTCCAAGCGAAACTTTCTTACCCGTTGGGATCCTGCTGGCTACCGTCGTGGCCTTTGGACGACACCCTGGATACTATGGTAACGTGACGTAACGCGACGGCGTCCATTTCGCCTGGGGGGGGGGTGGCGGTTGAAGTCTTCCCCCTCCAAGAAGAAGAACGTTCGTTGGGGGGAAAACAAAAGACGAGGAACTGACGCCCAGTCAACAAAGGACTGGCTCAAGTTTAATCCTATCGCCCTTCAATATACGCAGGCGGATATGATAAACAATGTCTTCGATGAAACTCGGTGCTGCTCGTATATCTCTGCAGTGGAATAAAAAATAATGTTCCCTGCAGTTAAAGAGTAATAGGATCTTGGGTTTCTTTTCCATCGTAGCAGGATCTTTCTCATAAGGTTTCAACTTTCAAGGAGCCTTCTACTAAGATTACACTCTGCATGGCCCCCATACATAACATTTTAATATTATCGTATGGCCAGCCCAGTAGGTTCACAATAAAATCACAAGATACATCATTTTTCACATGTAACAAGACAACCTACCGATCCTATTTCTGGTACCAGTTCGTACCAGGTCCATCCGAAAAGTCTTCTGAGAAATCGTCCCGATGGGACCTAAATTTCAAGCCCCTTTACTTTTTACGATTGTGCAAATTAATTTAGATGTAATTCAAGTCAGCTAGCAGTTTTTAACATTTATCGTTTTACATTAAAATCAACCAGGTGTAGAAAACGTTTTGTTTGGAACTTTGGATAAAATTATTATAATTCTGCCTCTGCCTTTGAGAAAGGTCCTGCTAGGATCGAAACGTCAGGCCCACTATTTTTTAAGAATTCTTATTATAAGGAATTTCGGATGAAATAAACGAATCTAAAGACGAAAACAAACCAACAGATTTACGACATGAAAAAGAGATGTAGGTATTGAGATATTAGTTACTAAGGGAATTTAAGGGACAATGCAACTTTACAACACTAAAATTATATCAACGAAATGGACTTAACGCCATGGCATAAATCATTCTATAAATCATAATTATACTAATACTTTTAATCAAGAAAGGTCCTGGTAGGATCGAAACGTCAGGCCCACTTAAGAGACTTTTGGTTATACTATAATTCCAACGGGTGGCTATTCATGAGCTATATTAATTACTAATTAGTAGACTCATCTAACTGAAAGATGATTCACAGGAAATGACCTCGGGAAACAAATGATTAATTTCAGATTGGTCCTATGCAGTGACGCACCAAGAAATAGACGACAGATGAAATTTTCCTGTGTATTCAATACTACTGTAAACTTAGTTTTATTCCACAAACTGTAGTTACTACTTACTACAATACTAGGTAGTGTAGTGAATAAAAAACGAAACAAAATACACAGACCCTGATAATACTAGTTGTATTTTGTAAGTTGTAACCGGAGTTGTAAGTTGTAACAGGAGACGTCACAATTTACCGTGAAATAGTAAAGACGTACAGTATACAGTAATTTCAAAATTCTATCAATAAAATTGAAAAAGTATCAATACATACCGGTACATCTCGAACTATAAAAAAGTAGTGACCAAAATTGAAGCACAACTATACTCTATACTGGATCAAAAGCAGTTAGCTTGCTCATTTCGGGGTACTGTATGTGATGGGAATACTTTACGCGGAAATGAGCTTACCGTGGCCAGTGACGAAGGCCGACGGGGCCGACGAGCCGATGACACGGGCGAGACCGACGAGGCGAACGCGGTCGGATTCCGATAGTGTCACGGTCCCGGAGTGACCTCCAACAAGTTTCCACACAGGTCGTTCTAAAAACCCAGCAATTCTCCAAAGCTCAGTCCACAAACTCGCACGAAAATTCCATCTTCCTGGAGACGTGACCATAAGAAACACAACTACAAGGTATTCCCCGTGCTCCCCTGGGTAAAAACGACCAAAAATCACTTCCTAAGAATGAGTATTTGATAAGCTACAAGCGTTCTTCCAGAGTAGAACTTGACGGAAGTGATGATTTTTCCACTTTCTATAATTGGAGGGACACATGTGTTTTTATTGCACGCCTGACCCCGGGCGCTACCATTCCCTTTAAAAGGGGTGTTCTATCAACAGAGGGAACAATCACAAATTCTCCCACTCCATATTCCTCGGAATTACTCCTCAAAATTCAACCTGCGATTAATACCCTGAATGTTCGACTATTTCGTGACACCCAGATGGCATAATTTCAATGTTTGGCCGTCTTAGAAGATGAAATACCCCCCTTGAAGTATGCTACCTCTCCGAATTCACAATGAGTTTACCCTTTGTGATACCCAGAAATCTTTTAACCAATAACATCTGTGGGAGGCCATGAAGAAAAAAAAACATGTTTGCTGTATTCCGAAAACTGACTTACAGTACACGAGAATTAATGATTACTTTCTCGAATCAACCAAGAAATAATTATATCGTAATGATAAGGACATTTCAATCATTTCATAATCTTGTATTTTAAGTCATTATTGGTGGACATTTATCAATATTTTTGTATAATTCTAGAAATGTTATTTCATTATCTCCAAAATTTTAAACTTCAATAAAGTAATATTTTTATGCAAAAATAAATATTGCAAACTGCTTACTGCTTAAAATGACCAGAGAAGATAAAAAATTATATCTTAACAGAGGATATATCAAAATTCAAATTTTATTATAATATTATATAATTTTAATTTTATATCATATTATGATCAAGTCATACCCCATAAAAATTACGAAACAATTTCGAATCAGCCTTTACTTCAAAGCCATTTTTTTTTACAAAAGAGTATCGTAATTGAAAACAAATACATTTGCACGATACAAATTAATAGATATATGTCGAAAATAATGTTCTTTACAAAAACAAATATGTATTAATGCTGTGACAAAATTAGTGACTGAGTTGTTGTTGTTATGGCAACAGTATGTGTGGCTTGTAGTAAAGCGCATGTATCAATTGAGTAAGCCCTTGGTAACGGCTGTTGCTAACCAGGCATAACCATGCTGTCCTTCCTGGCAACCTGATTGATAGGTTAGGTAATCAACTATAAAACCTCTGCTCCTAGACAGCCGAAGTCCCGGGTTCGAATCCCGGCCGCGCTGGCTTCCACTTTCTCGGTGGTAAAAGACTGCGAATGCGCAAGCCTATGGTACGAGTTCGGTGAACAATTCCACAGACTAGACCACAACTGCCTGGCAGATGAGTTGGGGAGTACTTCGTCTAGAGCACCTGTAATTGGACCATACCCTAGATAATCAGGTTATTTGTTTTCACTGTCTTCTCCACTACCCGAAGATGTCTTCCTCGGGTCAAATGAGTTGAAATCTTCAGGATGAATTCACTTTTAAAAAGGACTCCATGAAATCGCCACGAGTTCTGCTGTTCACGGCAACATGACATATTCACCCGATTTACACGGTTCAGATTTTCACAGTGCTTTGTCCGATGCCTGATTTTTTTGGACTGATTGTGCAAAATGCGAGCAAGATAAAAAAAAAAAGGGTTTTGAATTTCGATCCAAATCGCGATTATTTGCATGGTGGGAAACGCCGTTGCGGTCACGCTCAGGCTGTCGTGCCCTGACAACTTGACCCCATGCCCGACGTGCAGCCGAAGCAGTGGTTGTCCGTGACGATGCGGAGGTCGGCGAGGTCGTCTGTGGATTCGATATCCCAGACAGAGGGGGCGGCTCCAGGTCTGGTCCTCTCCCCTGCACGGGAGTCTGAAAAGATACGAAGCAAGGCATGAGCCTCCATCCCCTATCGGTGGTAGACTGCCAGCCAAGGCTGACAAATAGAACTGGGAGGGGTGACTAGTCTGAAGCAAGGCATGAGCCTCCATCCCCTATTGGTGGTAGACTGCCAGCCAAGGCTGACAAATAGAACTGGGAGGCGGTGACTAGCCTGAAGTCACTTACCTAATACTTTGCGCATGGGCATGTCCAGTTGCTGGTTGAAATCGCAGTCAAAGAGACGTCCATCCCAGTTGACGTTGAGGTGGTTGCGACACATCAACCCTTCCACGGAGGCCGGGTTGAAGTTGCGGACGAGAAGCTGCATGTAGTCCTCCAGCTCATTCCTGATTGGACGATGAATGTAATCATATGCGCATATGTAATTGATCCAATATATATTTATTCAACCACAGCACACCAACCCTTTGTCTATCCACCAAAGGTGACTGAATGCAATTGGTAGACAGGGTCATCACACACCAACCCTTTGTCTAACCACATCAGGTGACTGAATACAATTGGTAGACAGGGTCATCGCACACCAACCCTTTGTCTACCCACATCAGGTGACTGAATACAATTGGTAGACAGGGTCATCGTACAGCAACCCTTTGTCTAACCACATCAGGTGACTGAATACAATTGGCAGACAGGGTCATCACACACCAACCCTTTGTCTAACCACATCAGGTGACTGAATACAATTGGCAGACAGGGTCATCACACACCAACCCTTTGTCTACCCACATCAGGTGACTGAATACAATTGGTAGACAGGGTCATCGTACAGCAACCCTTTGTCTAACCACATCAGGTGACTGAATACAATTGGCAGACAGGGTCATCACACACCAACCCTTTGTCTAACCACATCAGGTGACTGAATACAATTGGCAGACAGGGTCATCACACACCAACCCTTTGTCTACCCACATCAGGTGACTGAATACAATTGGTAGACAGGGTCATCGTACAGCAACCCTTTGTCTAACCACATCAGGTGACTGAATACAATTAGTAGACAGGGTCATCGCACACCAGATATCTCTTTGTTCTACATCTTGGAAGAAGACGGGGTGTACGGGTGAGAGGAGGCAAACAGCCTGGTTGCTCGCTTTAACATCTGGGGGAACCAAGTCTGCCAGACCAGAGGAACACCTTCCATGGAAGTATCTGTAGAGCAGTCTCAGTGTGGCCACCATAGGGGGAGGGGGTTGCAGTGACGACCCAAGCTCCTTGCCAGCTAGATTAAAAGCTCCCGCGCTGTTTAAGAACGGTTTTCATGGCAAGAACCGACTCACCGTCTGTAGAGGAAGTCGGCAAAGCGCTTGATGGGCATGTTAGTGATGGTGAAGAGGCGGTCAAACTCGATCCCAAAGTTGGCCCACAGCTCCTCTTTGTACTTGGCCTCCAAGTCGCCCTGGGAAGGAGGCAGGAACCCGCCTACAGGGGGGAAAACACAAGAGCGATCTTAAGGGCTATGGTTGGTCCCTAGGGCCATTCCTCTAAACAGATAACACAGACGTCTGTGGGAAGTGGCCACAGCTACCATAGACTCCTGTATGATTTCAAGCCGTAGCCAGTAAATTATGAACAGTGCATTGTGATCTTGCCAACAAGCGCGGCCTCTATAGGCCAAAAACAGTAATTTGTATATCATTCCACCAATCCAAAGGCCCTATACAAATCCATGGATTCAGGCTCAGGCTTCGTCTCCGTCTGACAAAACCTGAAAAACCAGGTTGAAAACCAAGACTTGAAGGTTTGCATGGTGGAAAAACTTAGTGGAAAGGTTTGCGGTGACACCATGCATGTATACCTCTTCTCTTTCAAGAAGAGAGTCACCGGCTCTTTTCACAGCCACACTTCTTGAAAGAGAAGAGATATACATGGTGTCACCGCAAACCTCTCCACCAGGTTGTGGTTTGATAAGACTTAAAGGTTTGCATGGTGGAAAAACTTAGTGGAAAGGCTTGCGGTGGCACCATGTATACCTCTTCTCTTTCAAGAAGAGAGTCACCGGCTCTTTTCACAGCCACACTTCTTGAAAGAGAAGAGATATACATGGTGTCACCGCAAACCTCTCCACCAGGTTGTGGTTTGTCACCAAATTTGAAGGTTTGTTGGATTGATGAGTACAGAGCTTTCACCGAGAAACTGGGGACAAACACTTGCTTCTAGATGCCTGTGACATGATCATGGGTATTAAGAGAAATATGACCGAAGCCTAAGCCCGAACCTTAAGCCTTCGTTTTGTAAACGGCTAAAATTGCAGTATAAACCCAGATTGGCTCATGTGATTGAGACGTAATTTATGAAGTTATCCGATTCTCACTGTCTCTTTTTGGCCTTTTTGGGGATTATTTTCACCAGCTGGGCATGCCAGCCAAGATTGTGATTCCCGAGCGCTACCTGTCGGAGGAGGACGAGGGAGAGGGAGAGAGGACGCTCTCGCCCGAGGAGAGGGAGCAACATGAGGAGAGGGTGGATCGCATCACCAAGATGCTCTCGGCTCACAGGTTGGTAGGCGGGGCGGAGAGTGGGTTTACCGTCGTCAGGCGTCGGCCGTAGGGCGGGGTCCAAAAATTTTTTTGATTGATTTGGCAGGGCCGGGTTCGTAAGCTGTGGACTCGGGAATGACGTTAATGTGTGCCTGTCGGGGTGTGGTCAAAATGGGTGTGGTCTAAATGGGCGTGGTCAAAATGGGTGTGGTCAAAATGGGTGTGGTCTTAATGGTGTGGTCAAAATAGGTGTGGTCAAAATAGGTACAGAGCTTTCACCGAGAAACTGGGGCCAAACGCTTGCTTCTAGATGCTTGACATAGTAACGGGTGAATCCTAAGCCCAAGTCTAAGCCTTCATTTCGTAATAAATGCCCTATGCCATAGTGCCAGCAACGTTTCGGGCAGTATTACTCCTGCCGGCAAAGACATATCAGGGAGGCCACCATCTAAATGCTAACGTCGGGAGGGTAACTCACCCAGTGGGTTGTAGACTAGGTCTAGCCTCAGACTCTCCGGCCCACTTTTCCCGTAGCCAAGCTGGTTGAGCATCAGAAGAGCCTGGATGCTCTTATCAAAGACGCCGGTCCCACGCTGCGTGTTCACGTTTTTCGCGCTGAAACGACGAACAAGAAAACCGCAAATCAGATCACGAATCTAAACGGTTTATTCCATAATATGTACTCAACCAAAATCTGAAGAAAAACAAATTTCGATGGTGACCGACTCAGATTTGGCTCAATTTTGTTGTTGTTGAGAACACTCACATTGAGCACTACGACTGTTTCCTGAACAGCAGTGCAAAGCAACGTCAAATCAAAGATGGCCACCCCAACTCGGCTCGTCGACCCGTTCTCGGTCAACTGAGGGGAAATTTCTCCCTTTTCCCAAACGTGAGTAAAACAAAATGACCAGTATTGGAATCTGTAATTCTCACACTGAATCCTCAATGGGCGCGTGGGACAGTTTTACGGGTATTTTGGGGGGAAATCTGGGGATTTCAGAAGGGTTGTGTTTTTCAAAGTCCCGGTTCAAGCGGAAGTTTACCCATTGTCCTTGGACTCTACAGTCACCCAACCCTCAAAATGTCAAAATTCGATAAAAAAAGGGTGACTTGTCGGGTCCCAGTTACTCGGACTAGGTCTCCATAGAATAAAAGTCCAGTGCGAGAACAGTCTTAGCCTCTTTTCCAGTCTGAGTTTTTGTGTTGTTCTTCCCCCCCCCCCCCCCCACCAGCATACCTGTAGCACGGCAACGAGGCCACGACGGCCACTCGGTTCTCGGCCAGGAACTGGGCCGTGTCCTCCTGGCCGGGCTCCAGCAGGGCCGTCAGGTTGCAGCGGTCGATGACCTCCCGGCCCAGGTCGCGACCTCCGCGGGCCAGGAGGCGAAACTGGCCGGCCAGCTCCGGGGCTCCCCCTAGAGGGCGACAAGGGCCAATCTCATAGGGGTTACTTAGGCATGACCGAGCGTTTTAGAAGATTTTTTGTCCATGTCAAAGGCAGAATGATGAGAAGAAAAAAAAACAGTTGTGTAACCACAGCTTTCTGATAATCATTCTTTTGTGTTCACTCCCCCACACTTCTCTCTTTGATCTTTCCCCCTCTTCTCACTAATCCCTACCCTACTCCTTGCCCTTCCCTTTGATCTCTCCCTACCAGCTTTACTCTTTGTCCTTTGTTTCTCATCCGTGTCCTATTCACTCTCTTCCCCCTTCCTTCGTGTACATGTATCTGTGTTGTCCTTGTCACTCTGCCTTTGAGAAAGGTCCTGCTAGGATCAAAACGTCAGGCCCACTAAATTTTGAGAGTAGAAATAAATACCCTACGAGTGAATTTAAGAGCAAAGCAAACCCTCAATACAACATTATACTAGAAATATGGGGGGAGGCAGGACAAATCTCTACATGTCCCTGTACAAACTCCAGCCACCATATCACCTGTCAGGTCAAGGGTGTGGACGGAGGGACTGTTCTCCAGGATCTGAAGACATCTCTCGGCGGTCTCTCGGTCCATCGTCTCCGTCCTCTTTGGAGAGGACTCTACGTGGCAGTGATTGCAGGCCTGGTTGCAGTGCAGCCCGATGTTCAGCTGCAAGACCTCGATGGGTGTCTTCCGCAAATGCTTCTTCAGATTCTCTGATTCTGGAGAAAGAAGAAAAAGGAAATGAAGATAAGATCGGAGTGTTAGAAATGCAGTGAAATTGAGGTTTTAAAATTTTCCCAAACAAATACAGAAAAGGAAGAATGACTTTTGAACAATTTATGCAAGAGAGCACTAAATGAGGCCATCTCATTCATGGGAGGGCAGGGCAGGGCAGGGCAGGGCAGGGCAGGGCAGGGTAGGGCAGGGCAGGGCAGGGCAGGGCAGGGCAGGGCAGGGCAGGGCAGGGCAGGGCAGGGCAGGGCAGGGCAGGCAGGGCAGGGCAGGGCAGGGCAGGACTGGGTAGGGCAGGGCAGGGCAGGGCAGGACAGGGCAGGGCAGGGGAGGGCATGGCAGGGCAGGGTAGGGCAGGGCAGGGCAGGGCAGGGCAGGGCAGGGTAGGGTAGGGCAGGGCAGGGCAGGGCAGGGCAGGGTAGGGCAGGGCAGGGAAGGACAGTGCAGGGCAGGGCAGGGCAGGGCAGGGTAGGGCAGGGGAGGGCAGGGGAGAGCAGGAGAGGGCAGGACAGAGCAGGGGAGAGCAGGGCAGGACAGGACAGGGCAGGGCAGGACAGAACAGGACAGGGCAGGGTAGGGCAGAGCAAAGGAGAGCAAGACAGGGCAGGGTAGGGCATGACAGGGCAGGGCAGGGCAGGGCAGAGCAGGGGAGGGAAGGGGAGGGCAATGATTAAATTTTCATTCAGAATCTACAAAGACAACAAAACGATAGAGAATCACAAAGGAGGGAACTGAAATCTAAACTTGAAACTTTATAATCACCATGGCCTGGTTGTCCGCTCCAACCTGAGATGAACTCGCGGAAGTTCGGGATGCCGAGGTTGTCTAGCGCCCTCTGTCTCTTCTTTCTCTCCTCCCGGGTGAGTTTGGCCTGGCCCATCTTGCGCAGGTTGGCCGCTGTGATCTGGAAGTCTTCATTCTGCTCCATTTCCTTGAGGGTCTCGGGAATCAGGGAGCCCTGGTCGAGGGAAAATTAAGGCTCAATCAGGTAAAAATCACCATTCATCATTACCACGGCAACAATTGGCTTCGTCATCATCACAAAGGAATCACCATTGCATCATCGTTGCCATGGTATCATGGTATGCATGGACAGCATTACCATCATCCTCATCATCCATTTGTTCCTCATCTTCATCGCTCTTATTCCCATTACCAGTTACCACCACTTTCATCTAATCCTCCTCTTCATTGTCCTCATCCTCTCCATCCTAAACTAATCCTCTCATCCTCTTCCTCCTCCCTTTCTTCCCCTCCTCCTCCTCCTCCCCTTCCTCAGACATCCCCTCTTCATCATCTTCCTCCCCTCCTCCCCTTCCTTTCTTTCTTCTCCCCCCCTAAATTTCTTCTCCTCTCCTCCTCTTCCTCAGGCCTCCCCTCCTCATCTTCCTCCCCTCCTCTTTCTCCTCTCCTCCCCTTCTTCTCCTCTCCTCATCTTCCTCCCCTCATCTTTCTCCTCTCATCTTCCTCAGGCCTCCTCTCCTCATCTTCCTCCCCCTTCCCCCTCCTCCCTTTCATCACCTCCTCCCCTTTCCTCCACTCCAGTTCCTCCCCTCAACCTGTTCCTCTCCTCATCCTCCTCCCCTCCTCTCTTTCCCGTCTCCTCCCCTCGCCTTTCTCCCCTCCTCCTCCTCGATCCTCCCCCTTTCTCCCCCTCCTCCTTCTCGATCCTCCTCTCTTTCGTCCCCCCCTGATCATCTCCCTCCTCCATCTTCAAATCCTCATCTTCGACTACCAAAGCCACCCTCCACCACATCTTGGTTCACCCATACTACTAGTACTAGTACTACTACTAGTACTACTACAGTACTAGTGAGTACTACTAGTACTAGTACTACTAGTACTACTAGCATCCATGCTTCACCTTAGTCCTCTCCTGAAGATCCGCAAGTCCCTCCCATCTTCTGCTGGAGGGAGGCGGTTTTTCGGGGCGTTTCAACCGGTGCTCGTGCACGTTTACGCTCGTATTGTAATCCGGAAGCTGGACGTCGGATCGGGAACTTTCCACCCTCTCATCGTCGCCAGCTTTTTGGGAAAAACGAACGACCACTTGTTGACATCGCAGCGCATTTCGGGGTACGGTAATAATATTTTGAAGGAACCGCACGACAGCCATGTTTAAAGTCCAGTGGTCATGTGACATCAACATGTGACAGGGCTAAACTTGTACCAGTCCCCGGAGCAGATTTTACGTGTGAATCACATGACGCTGGATCATAATTATTTCAAAAGATTACTTCAAGTTCAAATGGAGGAAACTATTTGAACATAGAAGAAATATTTCAAACCGAATTCGAGAACTTGGAATCGAGAAAGAAACGAGCTCGAAAAAAAAAATTCGATGCACATCTTTGGCGCATGTTCTGTCATGAGCACGTGATGATTTTTTTTGTAAACAAACTTTTGGCAGGTTTTCGTGGTCTGGTACCCAGAGACCCAGCGTGCATTTCTAATTGTGGATCGCTCGGAGCAGACCAGACCCAATTTCAACAGGGCTTCAGCGATGTGGGAGTGCTGCACGATTTGACTCTCAAAAACATGACGGAATTGCCCCAAATCACGCCGTCTTCGCCGAAAGCAGACCTGGAGTCTGCCGCGGGTCCCTCGAAGAATGAAGGTACGTCTCCCTTTTTGTCGATTCTGCAGTGAGATCTTACTAAGGAGAGTTTGAACAACGCCAGTACTAGACTAGACAGACAGTCTTGACAGAGTTAGAGATACTCAGTACATACTACAGTACTGACTACTAGTACTACTACTACTAGTACTAGTACTAGTACTTAGTAGTACTACTCTAGTAGTAGTAATAGTATTACTAGTACTACTACTAGTAGTAGTAGTAGTAGTAGTACTAGTAGTACTAGTACTAGTGTGTAGTTCAGTAGTTCAGTTGATCATTAGGTAGTTGCGTTGACCGTAACCCTAATCCTCCCGAGGGGGGGGGGACCTCAGAGGTCCCCGACCCTCGTGAGAATGAGGGTTACGTTCACTGCAATTATTAACTAATCAGCAGACAGATTTTTCTAAATTACACATCTGAACAGTTTATGCATACCTCCATGGTTTATGAAAGTGACTGAAACAAAAAAATGACAAAAAAGCAAAGAGCTTTGACTTGACCGGGACTTCAACCTGAGACCTCTGCTACTCAAAACCGGAGGTCTCGGGTTCATGTCCTGGAACTGGGCTCAAAAAAGTGCAAAGTTGCAAAGTGCCCAATTTCCAGACATTCCAAATAAATTTCAAATCCCCGTCCATTCAAAGTTTTCTTTTCCAATTTTTCAAGGTTTTATTTAATTTTTTTTATTTTTTTTATTTTTTTTGTCCCAGGAGAAATATTCCCATCGAATGCACCCCCGCAGCACGCCGTGCTGGAAATGCTGCGAGACGGGGAACGATTCTTCACCTCGTCGGGGGCGCTCTCCGACGTCAGCGAGGGCTCGGCCGGGCCGCGGCTGCGCAGGCGGCCCAAGCCGGCCGACTCCACCCAGCAGACCGAGGACGGCTTCGTCTTTCTGGACATGACCACGGACAACGAGATCGAGGCGCACAAGATGGAGCAGAACTACATGGTAGGACCGATCGTACACCGACCCCCTCCCCAATGATGTTGAGGTTGTGATAGTTTCAACCTTGTTGGACCTTTTTCGAAGACTGGATGCCTTTGAGAAAGGTCCTGCCTTTTGAGAAAGGTCCCGCCTTTGGAGAAAGATTCTGCCATTCGAGAACAGTCCTGCCTTTTGAGAAAGGTTCTGCCTTTTGAGAAAGGTCCTGCCTTTTGAGAAAGGTTCTGCCTTTTGAGAAAGGTCCTGCCTTTTGAGAAAGATTCTGCCATTCGAGAGCAGTCCTGCCTTTTGAGAAAGGTTCTGCCTTTTGAGAAAGGTCCTGCCTTTTGAGAAAGGTTCTGCCTTTTGAGAAAGGTCCTGCCTTTTGAGAAAGGTTCTGCCTTTTGAGAAAGGTTCTGTCTTTTGAGAACGGTCCTGCTTTTTGAGAACGGTCCTGCTTTTTGAGAAAGGTCCCGCCTTTTGAGAAAGGTTCTGCCTTTTGAGAAAGGTCCTGCCTTTTGAGAAAGGTCCTGCCTTTTGAGAAAGGTTCTGCCTTTTGAGAACGGTCCTGCCTTTTGAAAAAGGTCCTGCCTATAATAATTATTATTATTTACCTACAAACTTTCACCCCAGCTAGTTTTGAAAAGAAGAACCTTTTTCAAACCAGTTCTTCCCACAAGTCTTTCCACAATTGTCAATTACCTTTGGATCGTTTCTCTGGATTATTTTTTTCTTCTGTTGATGCGCAGTTTGGGTTTAAGAAGTGGAAAAGTCACGTGACCAAACGACCCCTGGACGAGAGGTCGGAGATAGTCCGCACGCTGTACGAGCAGCCGAAGAAGGTCAAGCCCTCTATACGTGAGTGCTGCTCTTTCCAATGTCAAAAATCCTGGGTCAATTTTTGGTCATCGTGGACTTTCAATGAAATGCTTTCCTTTCCCCCATCTACTGAACCATTTCTCTCGGTATAATGCTAATTTTCCGCTGAGATGCATAGCCGCCCACAGGTTCTACACCACTGATTTCTCTATTCTGTAGGCTTGGGCAATTGGCTACATAATTGTCACCATCACCATGTTTCAATGTGTAAATGATTTTTGATTTCTCCGTCTAGGTGTTGATCACATCCTTAATAATTGCTTAATGAAATAATGTTTTTTGAAATGTAAATGTATACATGTTTTTAATGAAGCAAATATAAGGAATTGTGTATAATGCCAATACATTTTAGCCGTTTGGCTGTGAGGAGGCATGTTGAAATAAATAAACCATAATAATAATAATAATTATGTGAAGTGTGGTAACTTTACCATTGATGGTGGGAATAGGAACGTTTTGATAAGTGGTACAAAGTCTGGCCTCTTTTGTCCAACTCGCGCGGGAATTTTTGACCCCGTTCAATCGATAAGCTGCAATCTTAGGACAACCTATGGACCCAACTCGAAAATACTATGTATTAAAGTGGTGAAAAATTAGACAAAATTATTATAATTTGATGATTTTTCTTGTCGTGAACTTTGAAATTCACCTCATGTGCATATGGAAAGAGATTACAATTGTATTTTGCATATTTGAATCGGTAATATGATTAATTCCGATTCCAGTCGTTTTGGTACTAAAGCAGTCTTTATAGATTCTGTATCATAATTTAGTGAGGGTTTGTCCTTGTGACATTATAATTAGCACTGCGGACTCGGTACTTTGCACTGACTGCCTGTTCATCTGCATCTGTGAGAAATAATCTTGTAATTCGTTCACTTTGTGTGATCCCCAAGCTGCTGTAGCCAGGTTTACAACAATTGGTTGTGCATCTGAATGAAAGCGGGGGCGTGATCCCTGGAGATATACGGCAGTTAATGGTTGAATTGCTTCTGACTGGCACCCCCACCCCGGCAAAGACTAGTTGAGTATTAGGGAAGGCCACCATCTAAGGGCTGGATAGCTCAGATGGTAAGAGCGCTGGTACGTTAATCCAGAGGTCTCGGATTCAAATCCCGCTCCAGTCAAAGTTTACACTCACTGGGTACTTTGACTGATAGCCAGCTAACCCACCCCCCCCCCCAAAAAAAAAAAAATCCGGGCAGCTTAGGCAGGATTCGAACCCCCAACATCTGCTTTCTAGTGCAGGCTGTCTTTTATATCTATTTCTGTATTGCCTTTTTAACCGCTGGAAAGAAGACTAAGGCGTACATTCCTTTGTATGTTTTACAGATTCAACTTTGTCTGTTGGGAACGTAATGTACGCCATTCTGATTGGCTGGTGGCTGGCCTTAGTGTATCTCCTTGTTGCCTGTCTAATGCTCATCACAATTATTGGACGACACCACGGTATGTTACCATAGCAACACGAACCCTCTTGTATACTGTAATTATGGGCCCCAGTTTCTTGGTGAATACTCTGTACTTATCAAGCCAACCAAAACCTTCAAATTTGGCGACAAACCACAACCTAGATTTTCAAGGTTTTTTCAGACGGAGACGAAGCCTGAGCCCGAGCCTGATCCATGGATTCCTAAAAGGGCCTTAACATCATGCGTTTGGTGGTGGGGACCAGTGGGCATTGATTTGTTTTGAGCATTGATTCGCTTTCCGTTGTCAGCCAAATTCTGCTTCGCCCTGGCCAAGTACTTCCTCTGGCCCTTCGGCAAGTTCGTCAAGGAGCGGACGCGCTACGAGTTGCGCGAAAGCCCGGAGCCCGGCCGGGACGAAGAGACGCCGCTCCTCGGCAACGGACACGCCGAGGACGCGGGCCGACGCCCGGAGACGCGCTCCGAGTCCGTGGTAACCTACGTCAAGGAACAGAACACCGATTACTGGGTAAGTCCATCCACAGCTTACGATGGGTTATCCACCGTAAGTTGAGCTATAAATGTGCATCGTAAGGCTTTGTGAAATCCACCTGGATAAATCTGAGTTCTGGAGAGTTCACCGGCGAGTTTTTGAGTCAGTAAGCGACATTTTCGTTTTGTATTTTTGTTCTATTTTCACCGTTTTTGACAGTTCATTTCACCAGAGAAACTTCTCAAATTCATCAAGCATCATTTTTTTTTAAGGAGAGATGTCTATTTGTCGTCACTCAGTTTGTTGTCATTCGTCCACCATAAGTCAGTTTTCTCACCAACTCCAAAAAAATAAAAAATTGTACAGAACCAAATTTTAACTCATCTTCATATTTTGTCATTGGTGTGATGTTTTAATGATTGTGTAAGGGCCACTTAAAATGCTCAATATTTTTGAATTTTTTCAATTTTTTTAATTTTTTTTAGTTTTTTTGACCCATCCACACACTATTTAGAAGAAAAAAAAGTCAAAATTTAAAAACATTGAAAATTGTATGTGGCCTTAAACACAACATGGGAATTATTTATTTTTTCATTTTGAAAATTTGGTGAACATTTTTTTCTTTCTGCGATCATTTTTGTGTGCTTGCGCGTGATCATACTCATCGCATTTCACCTTGATAGGAGAACAACGGCACAAAACCCTCGCCATCCATTTCACCCATCAACAACGACAACAGCCAAGGTCGTCCCTCATACTGGGTGAGTCCTGAAGAGTCCGCCAGTGAGTTTTTGAGTAGCAACCCCTGTCACTCATCTTGTGAGGGGGGGGGGGGGCTAGAGCGATGAAAGGGGCGGGACTTTCTTGACATCAATTGAGACGGTAGGTGGATCTTTTAAACAAGATGTGAATGTAGCCCCGAAGATTGTAACCTTAGCAATGGTTACCCCGGCAACCATTATCCGATCACCCATCTCCCCAATCAATTCCTCTTTCAACCATCCCCTGAATAACCATCGTCATAGGGATTATTACCTTTACCGCCATTACCCTAGCAACAGTTATCCTAGCAACCATTACCCTTAGCAACCACTGGCCTGACAGCTATCAACCCCATCAAGTTTCTTCAGCAAATGAGATGCAAATGAGATGCAAATAAGATGCAAATGAGATGCAAATGGGATGCAAATGAGATGAGACCCACCATAAGTCACGTGATGGCATGTAAACATTGGTCGTGTAATCAGTCTGTTAGTACGTTGACACATTTTCTTCGTCGCGTTCTCAGAAAAGGCCGTCGACGTACGTCTGGCTGATTCTGGGCTGTCCGTTTCTTCTCCTGGCTCACGTGATCGTCATAATCGCCACGTGGCTAGCCGTCATCTTCATACCGATTGCAAAGGTAGGTCTCCTCTGCCGAACCCCTCAAGAATCTTTGCAAGAACAAAATATCACATTCCTCTCTCCATCAGAAGTGAGGCTTTAAAGTAATGATTTTTCCCCCCTTTTTTCAGCTAAACATGATAGCAATCCGGAAAGTTCTGCTTCTTCCTCCAGAAAAGTTACGGATCAACAAGACCTGTACATTCAGGGTAAATTTCTCTGTTTTATTTGTGACAAATGTATGCCGCAGATTGGGAACTTAATTCCCTAGACCAAGACCTCAATGCCCAAGACTGAGACCTCAATGCCCAAGACCGAGACCTCAATGCCAAAGACCGAGACCTCAATGCCCAAGACCGAGACCTCAATGCCAAAGACCAAGACCTCAATGCCCAAGACCAAGACCTCAATGCCCAAGACCGAGACTTCAATGCCCAAGACTGAGACCTCAATGCCCAAGACTGAGACCTCAATGCCCAAGACTGAGACCTCAATGCCCAAGACTGAGACCTCAATGCCCAAGACCGAGACCTCAATGCCCAAGACAGAGACCTTAATGCCCAAGACCGAGACCTCAATGCCCAAGACTGAGACCTCAATGCCCAAGACCGAGACCTCAATGCCCAAGACCGAGACCTCAATGCCCAAGACCGAGACCTCAATGCCCAAGACCGAGACCTCAATGCCCAAGACCGAGACCTCAATGCCCAAGACTGAGACCTCACTTCTCTTCCCCAGAGCAAAGACGAGACCTATTCCTTGGAAGTCATCATGTGTTCGTATGAGGGAGTCAATGTCTACTACTACAAATATACAGTCGACGGAATGAACGTCATCCTTGTCAGTATCCTTTTTGAGGGCTTTCAAAAACCAGCCAAGCGAGGGCGCTGTGGCAGGTATCCAGTATCAGTAGATAGTCATTAATGTACACTAGCACTTTTTGTACATGACATAAGTAGTCAAGGTCTGTTTAATTATCTTTTTTAAGCTGCTGTAGCATTGATAAGGCCGTAAGGTTGTCATGTACATGTATAGTGTGCAGTGCTGTAGATACAAAAACTTGATACATTATGATCAATGCTTTTTGGACTATTGTCCACTGTAGCACATTAAAAAAGCATTTTGTTTTTCATTTTTTTCATTTTGATTTCTTTGCTATTGTTTGTCTGTCTGTCTGTCTGTCTTTCTGCCTGCTCTCTGTTTGTCTGCCTGCCTCTCTGTCTGTTAACCAACCTGTCAGTCTGTGTATCTGTTTCTCTCAAAAGTTAGAGGGCTTTTCTCAAAGGTCCTGCTAGGATCGAAAACGTCAGGCCCTCTAACTTTTGAGATTCATTTATTGCAGGTTATTTTAGTCAGTGAGCAGTTTGCAACAGTTTTTTTGTATTTACTATATGTTTGTATGTCAATTGTTTTGTACTAGATTAACATTCATCGTAAAATCTTCCTTTAATCAGCGTCTTTCGCACAGATATGCTCACATTTGTTGTCTTCACTATAGTGCTTGGCTATGCCGATACTTCCAACGTAGTTGCCCAGCCTATCACTGTAAGTTGTCTCAAACAATTGTCAAGATGTTGCCGTGGGCTAACTGAATAGGCTGAGTGAAAATATAGAACAAATACCACACAACAAGTTTCATTGTTTCATGGTTGAAAATAGAGATAAAGCCATGTAACTCAATTCACCAGCGATGTTTTCGACAGTGTGTTCTGCTTGATAATTTGAATACTTTGTTGAAGGTTTGTAGTGACACCATGTAATTCATCTTTTTGAGAGTGTGGCTCTGAAAAGAGCCGGTAAATTTCAACTCATTTCAGAGCCACACTCTTACATGGTGTCACTGAAAACCATCCACGTGGTACTTCCACCATGCAAGACTTCAAATCCGATCTGATTTAATACTTCATTGTTCTGTTTTTACACAGCAGTATTTTAAATACCGGTAACATAACAACATTTTAAGCATTTGATTAGTTTGGTGTAAGCTGGGATCCATGGGAGATCAGTAATTTTTCTTTCAATATAGGAGGGTTCTTAAAAGAATCTGAGTGATAACTCGATGTGCTGTCCAGTGTCACTCAGAACCATACCTCTTCCTAAAAGAGACCTTATACACAGTGTCGCTGCAAGCCTACCTATATTGCTTCACCCACCATGCAAAGCTTTAAGTCTTATTTAAGTTTTCTTGCGCTGATTTGATTACCCAGGATGCACCTAAATCTGTTGCCATTTCTAGTGGCCGTTGAATCTCCGGGCTGCTAGTTTTTAAAAAGTTTTTCTCAATCAAGGTTAGACTGTCTGTCCTGAAAGACTAAAGTTTGTGATTTTTTGTGTGTGGCTAGAAATTTGTGATGGGCCTTGTGGCCATCATTCCTGTGGCGTACTACATCGGAATGGGCATTACAAGGTAAGACCAAACAAATCACTGAAAAACTGACTGGGAATTTTGAACAAATTAAAAAAAAAAATTGGCAAAGAAAAGTTTGACCGTACAGGGATTTGAACCCAAGAGTTCCGAGAGTCTCCTGAGAGAGTCATGTTAATTTTTTTTTTTTTTTTTTTTTTTTTTTGGGGGGGGGAGGGGCGGTGAGTGGGTTACAAATCAGGAATTCTCTTGAATCACAATATCATCAGCTGAACACCTAGGTCATGACTCTGTGATTTTGAAGATTATAATTTATGTATATGATTTGAAAATATTGCAAAGACAACTTTTACTGGACCGTGATTTGAACCCGAAACTTCTGGTTTTGAATACCAGTGCTCTTCCATCAGAGCTATCCAACCCTTAGATGGTGGCCTTTCCTAATAGTCAACTAGTCTTTGCCGGGGTGGGGGCGGCAGTCAGAAGCAATTCAACCATTAACTGCCGTATATCTCTGTCAATCCTTGTGACGTGGAAGACACTTTTCCGAAACAAAATAATGCAAAGAACCCTTTAATTAATATCTACAAAATTTTTACACTGTTTATTGATGTGTTTGATTTAGAATTTTCCAAAAAACACTTTTTGAACTCCTCCAATATCACTCCCTTCGTCCAATAACCAGGGTTTCAAACCAAATCACGATTAATTAATTTTACCCTCCTCCAAAATCACTCCCTTCGTCCAATAACCAGGGTTTCAAACCAAATCACGATTAAGTAATTTTACCCTCCTCCAAAATCACTCCCTTCATCCAATAACCAGGGTTTCAAACCAAATCACGATTAATTAATTTTACCCTCCTCCAAAATCACTCCCTTCGTCCAATAACCAGGGTTTCACATCAAATTACGATTAATTTTACCCAGATCACACCCCCCGCCCCCCCCCCCCCCCCCCCCCCCCCCCGCTTTCATTCACTCGTAACTTCCTTGGTTCGCAGCATCTCGGCGCAGAGTACCAACGCTGTCGGCGCCGTGCTCAACGCCACCTTCGGCTCCATCGTGGAGCTGATCCTGTACATCTCCATGCTGCTTAAGATGAAGACGGAGGAGGACGGGGAGAAGGAGGGGACCTGCTACAACACGCTGGTCAAGTCGGCCCTGGTCGGCACTCTCCTCGTCACGATGCTCTTCATCCCGGTCAGCAAGTCCAAATTGATGTCAAACTATACACCAGACTGTCACGATCTTTTAACCACTTCGCGCCGGGGGGTTTTTCAGCGCCGATGACCGCCATACGGGGGTTTTTGAACAATGCATCATTTTAAAATCTCGCTAAAACAATCGGAACAATATATTTCTGTGAAATAAATCAATAAGGGTATACTATGGGTACAAGAGAGTAAAACCTGGCACAATTCGGACGTCGTTGTGGCCTTTGTCAAGAGATTATCCGTTCGAAAAAGGGCCCTTTGTGCGTCGTCAATGGACCGTAACGGACATATGTGTGTGGGTGCGTGTACGCTGCTGACAATCCTTGACCGCAGACTCCAGCCTCCACTCCAGGCAGTCAAATCTTCGAGTTGGTCGGCCACAAACGAGCGTACAGATTACGGTAAAGAATGTGGGGGGAATTTCAATGCCAGACCGACGACCGTTGGGCTGTGTGGCATGCAAAGACAATGTCCCCCGCGTGCTTTCAGCTGCAGCGCGGTATCCCTCGATCCTCCACAGTAAAAGTCCCACAATTGCACAATTACTGCTGCTAATCTTGCAATTAATGTGGCAATGTGCGTCAAAAAGGGTCTTTGTACTGATTCATATTGCTTTGTTCTAAGCTGAAAAGAGTCTTTGTTTAGAATGTGGACAATAGTGGTGCCCGGATTCGGAGGGCCCCGTTGCAAAGGCAATCCAATTGACCTCCGGATTCGGAGGTCCCGGCGCGAAGTGGTTAATGAGGGTTTGCCCAGCTCAACGTAACAAGCGCTGAGTATTTGCCCAATTTTTTGGGTGGATTTTTTTATTTATGTGAACAATAGCCGCCTCTACAATTTAAGAAAAATTCCCGAAGGCCAATCAATGTTCCACAGCATCTCGCCAGATAACTTAAAGTTCAAGAGGAATGTCAATTCATATCTCCAGTCCCTCTCTTATCTCCTCCTTTCCTTAGCCCTTAACCTTGAGTGGCTTTATAGCCTTGTTTTGGTCAAATCTGGGAATGTCAATTCATATCTCCAGCCTTCCTGAGTCCCCCTCTATCTCCTTCTTTCCTTAGCCCTTAACCTTGAGTGGCTTTATAGCCTTGTTTTGGTCAAATCTGGGAATGTCAATTCATATCTCCAGCCTTTCTGAGTCCCTCTCTATCTCCTTCTTTCCTTAGGCCTTAACTTTGAGTGGCTTTCTAGCCTTGTTTTGGTCAAATCTGGGAATGTCAATTCATATCTCCAGCCTTTCTGAGTCTCTCTCTATCTCCTTCTTTCCTTAGGCCTTAACTTTAAGTGGCTTTATAGCCTTGTTTTGGTCAAATCTGGGAATGTCAATTCATTTCCCCAGCCTTCCTGAGTCCCTCTCTATCTCCTTCTTTCCTTAGCCCTTAACCTTGAGTGGCTTTATAGCCTTGTTTTGGTCAAATCTGGGAATGTCAATTCATATCTCCAGCCTTTATGAGTCCCTCCCTATCTCCTTCTTTCCTTAGCCCTTAACCTTGAGTGGCTTTATGGCCTCATGTTGGGCAAATCGACAAAAAAAAAAAAAAAATCGCTGAATTCAATCATGGCATCCATTTTGGTCTGGTACCCCAGGGCATGAGCATGATAGTCGGTGGTATCAAGCACAGCGTTCAGCGCTTCAACATGAAGGCGGCTTCAGTCAGCTCCACCCTCCTCTTCATCTCGATCGTCGGCATGTTCTCGCCAAGCGTCTTCAACACAGTCTACGGCATCTTCAGCTGCCGGGTAATACTTGGGGTGTGGGGTGTGGGGTGTGGGGTGTGGGGTGTGGGGTGTGGGGTGTGGGGTGTGGGGTGTGGGGTGTGGGGTTTGGGGTTTGGGGTTTGGGGTTTGGGTTTGGGTTTGGGTTTTGGTGTTTTGGTGTTTGGGGTTTTGGTGTTTTGGTGTTTTGGTGTTTTGGTGTTTTGGTGTTTGGGGTTTGGGGTTTGGGGTTTGGGGTGTGGGGTGTGGGGTGTGGGGTGTGGGGTTTGGGTTTTGGTGTTTTGGTGTTTTGGGGTTTGGGTGTTTTGGGGTTTGGGGTTTGGGGGTTTTGGGGTTTGGGGTTTTGGGGTTTTGGTGTTTTGGTGTTTTGGTGTTTTGGGTTTTGGGGTTTTGGGGTTTTGGGGTTTTGGGGTTTTGGGGTTTTGGGGTTTTGGTGTTTTGGGTTTGGGGTGTGGGGTGTGGGGTGTGGGGTGTGGGGTGTGGGGTGTGGGGTTTGGGTTTGGGGTTTTGGGGTTTTGGGGTTTGGGGTTTTGGGGTGTGGGGTTTGGGGTTTGGGGTTTGGGGTTTTGGTTTTGGGGTTTGGGGTTTTTGGGTTTGGGGTGTGGGGTGTGGGGTGTGGGGTTTGGGTTTTGGGGTTTTGGGGTTTTGGGGTTTTGGGGTTTTGGGGTTTGGGGTTTGGGGTTGGGGGGTTTGGGGTTTTGGGGTTTTGGGGTTTTGGGTTTTTGGGGTTTGGGGTTTGGGGTTTGGGGTTTGGGGTTTGGGGTTTGGATGTTTAAATGCTTGTGACTGGCGCCCCCACCCCGGCAAAGACTAGTTGACTATTTTGATTCAGTTAGTCAGTTTCAGTTGTGGCTTATTTTCTTTTTCTCGTTTTTTTTTCAGAATTGTTCCAGCTCTGCTAGTAACATAACAATGGAGGAGGCATTCAGGTGCAGCCAATGCAGTCAGACAGTGAGTGTTGCCACGGCGATATCTGAGGAATTTCCTGAACGGAACTCTCTCTCTCTCTCTTAGGACATCTCAACTGTCACACGTTGTAGGCAGTACAGCACACTGTCGTGTAGTAGTCACTCTTAAACTATCTTTACATCTTACAATTTAGCTGGTAACCTTCAGGCCTAAATTTTGTGACCGCAATAAATTATACGTGACCCGGTACGACATAATGAGGATTCTCGTCTAAATTTGAGTTTTCAAGATTTTCCCACCTCTGCAAAAAGTACCTCATTAGCTTTCCAATAATATCAAAACCATTTCCATATGTTGGCAAAATTGCCAATATAAACATAATGGATAATTTTAAGCAGAAGAGCACTGGTGGGTTAAACAAGAGCTCTCAGATTCAAATCCTTTCTCAGTCTTTTTTGTAGCTTGTGTGTACTGTATATATTTTTTATTTCAGTTTGATCCTGAATCCGCCTTCTACAAGACCAAGGTTCTTCCGTTGGTCTACATCTGTGCCGGCCTGCAGCTCTTGGCTTACGGCGTTGGCCTCATCTTCACTCTCAAGACTCATTCTCACATCTTGGAGGAACAGATGCAGTTGCCCGGTGAGAGAGATGATTCCATGTAGGGAGACAGAGAGAGAGATAAGCCCTTGGCTGCCAGTCTACCACTAATAGGGGATGGAGGCTCATGCCATGCTTCGGACTAGTCACCCCTCCCAGTTCTATTTGTCAGCCTTGGCTGGCAGTCTACCACCAAAAGGGATGGAGGCTTATGCCTTGCTTCAGACTAGTCACATTGCCCAGTTCTATTTGTCAGCCTTGGCTGGCAGTCTACCACCAATAGGGATGGAGGCTTATGCCTTGCTTCAGACTAGTCACATTGCCCAGTTCTATTTGTCAGCCTTGGCTGGCAGTCTACCACCAATATGAGATGGAGGCTCATGCCTTGCTTCAGACTAGTCACATTGCCCAGTTCTATTTGTCAGCCTTGGCTGGCAGTCTACCACCAATAGGGATGGAGGCTCATGCCTTGCTTCAGACTAGTCACATTGCCCAGTTCTATTTGTCAGCCTTGGCTGGCAGTCTACCACCAGTAGGAGATGGAGGCTCATGCCTTGCTTCAGACTAGTCACCCCCTCCCAGTTCTATTTGTCAGCCTTGGCTGGCAGTCTACCACCAATAGGGGATGGAGGCTCATGCCTTGCTTCAGTCTAGTCACCCCCTCCCAGTTCTATTTGTCAGCCTTGGCTGGCAGTCTACCACCAATAGGGATGGAGGCTCATGCCATGCTTCAGACTAGTCACCCCCTCCCAGTTCTATTTGTCAGCCTTGGCTGGCAGTCTACCACCAATAGGGGATGGAGGCTCATGCCTTGCTTCAGACTAGTCACCCCTCCCAGTTCTATTTGTCAGCCTTGGCTTGCAGTCTACCACCAATAGGGATGGAGGCTCATGCCTTGCTTCAGACTTGTCACCCCTCCCAGTTCTATTTGTCAGCCTTGGCTGGCAGTCTACCACCAATAGGGGATGGAGGCTCATGCCTTGCTTCAGACTAGTCACCAGTTCTATTTGTCAGCCTTGGCTGGCAGTCTACCACCAATAGGGATGGAGGCTCATGCCATGCTTCAGACTAGTCATCCCCACCCAGTTCCTTTCACGATTCACTGTCAACTAGTCAGTTATTGAAACGAGATGACTGTTACAATCTTCCGGAATCTGTGGCGGAGTTGGAAGGGGTTATAATGGAATTCCTCGATCTGCATTTTTTATTCTTCTTCCAGCGGGGACTCAAGAGCATGCCATGATGCACTGGGGACGGACTAAGAGCACGGTCATACTCCTCTTTGCCGTCATCTCCATGTCACTCTGTGCCGAAGTCGTCGTGCAGAACATAGAGCCCGTCCTGAGTAGCATCGATCTCCCCAATGTAAGACAATGCACAATGACAGTCAATGCACAATGACAGTCAATGCACAATGACAGACAATGCACAATGACAGTCAATGCATAATGACAGTCAATGCACAATGACAGTCAATGCACAATGACAGTCAATGCACAATGACAGACAATGCACAATGACAGTCAATGTACAATGACAGTCAAACTCAAGAGTGACGCAAAACTTAAAATGTTCGGTTTGACATTTTGTTTAGGTGTTCTTCGGGGTGACCCTTCTTGCCATTGTGCCGGACATTCCAGAAATGGTCAACGGCGTCCAGTTTGCGCTGAAGAACAACATCAATCTAAGGTAAGGGGAGCTGTGGTTATAAAACTGACCAGTAAGTGTCACTTACCTATGGCAATAGAACTCTGAGTGTCAAATAGTCTAAAGCAAGGCATAGGCCTCCATCACTGAAGGTAGTAGACTGCCAGCCAAGGCTGATAAATAGAACTGGGAGGGGTGACTTGTCTGAAGCAAGGCACAAGCCTTATTGGTGGTAGACTGCCAGCCAAGGCTGACAAATAGAACTGGGAGTGGGTGACTAGTCTGAAGCAAGGCATGAGCCTCCATCCCTATTGGTAGTAGACTGCCAGCCAAGGCTGACAAATAGAACTGGGAGGGGGTGACTAGTCTGAAGCAAGGCATGAGCCTCCATCCCTATTGGTAGTAGACTGCCAGCCAAGGCTGACAAATAGAACTGGGAGGGGGTGACTAGTCTGAAGCAAGGCATGAGCCTCCATCCCTATTGGTAGTAGACTGCCAGCCAAGGCTGACAAATAGAACTGGGAGGGGGTGACTAGTCTGAAGCAAGGCATGAGCCTCCATCCCTATTGGTAGTAGACTGCCAGCCAAGGCTGACAAATAGAACTGGGAGGGGGTGACTAGTCTGAAACAAGGCATGAGCCTCCATCCCTATTGGTAGTAGACTGCCAGCCAAGGCTGACAAATAGAACTGGGAGGGGGTGACTAGTCTGAAGCAAGGCATGAGCCTCCATCCCTATTGGTAGTAGACTGCCAGCCAAGGCTGACAAATAGAACTGGGAGGGGGTGACTAGTCTGAAGCAAGGCATGAGCCTCCATCCCTATTGGTGGTAGACTGCCAGCCAAGGCTGACAAATAGAACTGGGAGTGGGTGACTAGTCTGAAGCAAGGCATGAGCCTCCATCCCTATTGGTAGTAGACTGCCAGCCAAGGCTGACAAATAGAACTGGGAGGGGGTGACTAGTCTGAAGCAAGGCATGAGCCTCCATCCCTATTGGTAGTAGACTGCCAGCCAAGGCTGACAAATAGAACTGGGAGGGGGTGACTAGTCTGAAGCAAGGCATGAGCCTCCATCCCTTTTGGTAGTAGACTGCCAGCCAAGGCTGACAAATAGAACTGGGAGGGGTGACTAGTCTGAAGCAAGGCATGAGCCTCCATCCCTATTGGTGGTAGACTGCCAACCAAGGCTGACAAATAGAACTGGGAGGGTTGACTAGTTTTGAAGCAAGGCACAAGCCTCCATCCCTATTGGTGGTAGACTGCCAGCCAAGGCTAACAAATAGAACTGGGAGGGGTGACTAGTCTGAAGCAAGACATAAGTTGACATATGGTTTTGATTTGTTCATCTTTTTCAGCATTGAAATCGGGAGTTCTGTTGCAGTGCAGGTTACACTTCTGCAAGTACCCATACTAGTTCTTGCCAACGCCATCTATGTGAGTTCAATTCTGATATCCATGCCAAAATATTCAGTTATTTCCCAAAGTGAACTTTCCTCCCTAAAATTCATTCAATTTAGAAAAGTCTTTTCTGATTTTTCTGACTTTCAGCCGCTGCATTTTTACATGATCTTCTCTGATGTCCACATATGGTCAGTCATCTTGAGTGCCATCATAATGAACTACATATTCATTGATGGCAAGAGCAACTATTTCCAAGGTAATTTCCCGCCTTTTTGAGAACCTTGAGAAAAAGTCCTTCCATGATCGAAAAACCTCAGGCCCACTGAATTGGCAAAGCAAGCTTTAACTGGACCAAGACTTGAACCCGAGACCTCTGGATTAACGTACCAGTGCTCTCTCATCTGAGCTATTCAAGTCCCGATTCAGTCGAAGTTTTCTTTGCCAATTTTTATATTTTCTCCCTGATTTTGTGTAACAAAATCAGAGATCTCGGATTCAAATCCCAGTCCAGTCAAAGTTTTCTTTGGCAAATTTTCAAAATAGCTTAACATTATACCCAGTCAGTTTTTTTATGATTGACTTTCAAAGTAGTACTTTGAATATACAGCTCTGCTGCCAGATTGCGAAAGTGCCAACATTATTTGCCCGATTGGCAGTTGCTAACCGCCATTTTGTTTGGGTCTTTGGTTGCTAGGGGCAATGCTGTGTGTTGTCTACTTCATGCTCCTCGCCTTGTACTTCTTCGCCATCGACGATACGTACAGAGGATGCATCCCCGGCTGAAGCAGATTGATAGTGACGTTCTTTTGACAGACAGTGTCTTTGTGGACCCAGAATGGGTTATGTGATAATATTATACTCTGCATTTGATGTCATTGATTCGCTTGGGGGTCAAACGACTACGAATCTATGGGCAGCACATGCGATGTGTCACACCGTATTGGCCTGTGAGCGCCTGTATGAATCCATGGATCAGGCTCGGGCTCAGGCTTCGTCTCCGTCCGACAAAAACCCAACAATCCAGATTGTTGTTTATCGCCGAATTTGAAGGTTTGCTGGCTTCTGAAATACAGAGTATTCACCAAGAAACTGGTGCCAAACGCTTGTTTTTAGATGCCCGTGACATTATAACAGGTAAGAGAAATGTGACCGTCGAAGCCTAAGCCCAACCCTAAGCCTTCATTTCATAAACGGCCTTTGATCGTTTGCATTTGACTTCCTGATGAGGGTGCCCTTTAGTAATGACATCACATGCATAAGGTTTATTCGCCGTCAAACTCAAGCGTCCATTTCTGTCGAGGTCACACGTGTTTACTTAGCGCTGGTTTACACTACTTCCGTCGGAGTCCTATCGTTTGTACTGTGAGTGTAGTGCGTGTAAACGCTCCTTGTTGTATTCATGACAAATTTATCGCAATAACACACAGATAATCAAGATTGGTTGAATGCTTTCCCGCATCAAAGACATGCTTTGATAGACTTTCATCGGGCTTCACTTCCCCTGCTCTCCCCGAAGAACAGTGACCCCCCCAAAAAAAATCCAAGAATTTCCGCCATAGGGCTACTTGAAAAATATGGGAAAGTAAGTAAATGAATTAAATAGGCCAAAATACCGCCAAAATTATATTAATTAAGTTAATAATATGGCAACTCAAATATCCCAGATCGGGGAAATACAGTTTGTTTCTGAAGTTCATGCTTTTGAGTTATCTTAATTTATTAAAAAGAAAAAAGTGAAAAAAACCTTCCAAAAAAAGTTACATTATGTACCGGTATTTGCAATGATTGTCCACTTTGGCAAAATGATATACCTGTACAGTACTTTGAAAAAGGAACACAAGTAAGTGAGACTTGTTTAACTTCTGTTTTCGTTTTTTCTGACCTACTCAATTTCCTTGCTTTATTTCACTTTACTTTGCTTCTTATTTATCTGTTTGTGAAGGCCGTCATTTGATGATTTCGGGCAAAATTGCGTTGGATAATCAGAGACAGAGAGAAATATGATTTCTTTTGATATATAAATGACTACTTAGTATAATTTTGATTTCTACAAATACCAAATTTTTTTTTTATAATTTTTTTTGGTGAGTTTATACAAATGCAATCACGTTTTGTGACGCTTTTTGTTGTGCGTTCTGTTATCAATTTATGTATTCTTAGATTTGAATGCAAAATGTTATCAGTTTTTCTTGAGCTTTCTGCCATTTTCTGAAGGTCTCAAAATTTAGTGGGCCTGACGTTTCGATCCTAGCAGGAACTCACTCTAAGGCCGAGTGAGAAAGGATCGAAACATCAGGCACACTCAATTTGGAGATTTGCATTTTGGTAATTTTAGTCAGTAACAGTTTGCAAAATTGTTGTACATCACTTTAAGTCATTTTCTGAAGTTGGTGCAAAGTTCACAAACCCAATGAAAACTGCCGGTTACACTCTGATGTCATAATGACATCACTGGGTGACAAAATTACAATAATTTGAGTGGAGAGTGGTTATGCATTTGTGTGCAACTTGACAAAAATATCAACTGAAATTGTTTTGATAAGCTATTGAGAATTTATTAGCGAGTATTTTTTCCCATAGCCATGATTCAAAATACCATGGAAAGACTATACTTGCTTTCGTTTGAAATACTTCTCTTGTGCCAACACATTTATAATTATATGCTGCCAAATATGCATGTTGTGTTCTGCTTGACAATGATATGCAAAAAAGAAGAAATAAAATCAATTATGAGTGTTTTCGTACAAGATTGATTTCAGTGTCGTATATGCTTACATTTTCAGCAAGGTTTGAAAGTGTAAGATTTAACAAAATGGAGAATTAAACAGTAAGATAAGCATTATGAATAATTATATATTGCATAAAATAGTCACACAAACAAAGGAAAAACTGACTGGGAACTTTTGAACCAATTGAAAAATTGGCATCGAAGAAAACTTGGACTGGACCGAGACCTCTGGTTTTGCGTACTAGTGCTCTTCCATCTGAGCTATTCAGCCCTTAGATGGTGGCCTTCCCTGATAGTCAACTAGTCTTTGCCGGGGTGGGGGCGCCAGTCAGAAGCATTCTACCATTAGTTGTTTGCATCTGAATGAAAGTGTTAATGGTCGAATTACTTCTGACTGGTGCCCCCACCCCGGCAAAGACTAGTTGACCATTAGGGAAGGCCGCCATCTTAGGGCTGGATAGCTCAGATGGAAGAGCACTGGTGTGTTAATCCAGAGGTCTCGGATTCATGTCCCATTCAAGTCAAAGTTTTCTTTGCCAATTTTTCAATACAAAAATAATTATTGCAAATACTGCTTAGAAAGTAAGAATCACCTGAATTATACAAATCTAAAAATGTCAGAGAGCCTAATATTTAGTTCCAAGGTTCTCCTTGGTTG
Source organism: Luidia sarsii (assembly GCA_949987565.1). Classification (NCBI taxonomy): domain Eukaryota; kingdom Metazoa; phylum Echinodermata; class Asteroidea; order Paxillosida; family Luidiidae; genus Luidia; species Luidia sarsii. Next base: position 10,773,416 of record OX465120.1, on the reverse strand, counting down.
GAAAATTTGTTGCGATTTTGTACAATTTGTGTTTGAGAACTGAACAAAGCTTGAAAAAAGGCAAGATTTGATAATTACAAGGGTAAAGTTTCACAAGGCAATTATACGTGTACAAGCAATTGGTCATTGAGCCCTTTCCTAATTTCACAAAAAATTATCGTTTTTTGGAAAGAACCTTTCAGAGAAATTAAAAAAAAAAGTTAGGCCTGTTCGATTTTGTGCATACATTTCATAATAACATGGTATTCCCCCAAGTCACCTGGAAGGAAAAACCACCCCATGAGACAGTGCCCTCATACGTGCTACTACAAAATAAACAGCACACGAACAAAAGGTGCAGACGTTTTGGGGAAGTCGCACCCGACGTTGGTGGCGCTCTTTGGCGCCCAAACACTATCGACGAAAATGTGTGAAATGCCTTGCAAGTTGCACGTATTTTTTGTGGGAATGCCCCTCCAAATCTCCGCTTCTAAGGACGGGACTATTGTTGTCGAGGGAGAATTCGGGTTCAGCTGCGTCTCTGGCATAAGTTGGAAAGGTAATGTACGTTATTACTTGTCCGAAAATGTGTGCTTTTTGGGTTACTCTTTCAGAAGTGCGTTCGATAATACTAGCTTCAGTTTGGCCTTCGAATAATTATACGTGGTTCTTGTTTTCGAAATGAAGGCTTAGGCTAGGCTCGGGCTTCGGTCATAATTATTTGACTCGTTATATCTGACTAAACAAGCGTTCTAAAAACAAGCGTTTGGCCCCACTTTCTTGGGGAATACCCTGTACCTATCAAGCCAACAATAAATCCTCCAATTCGGAAACAAACCACAACCTGGATTTTGTCGGGTTTTGTGACTTTTGTCAGACGGAGACGAAGCCCGAGCCCGAGCCTAAGCCTTCATTTCGTAAACGGCCATAGGCCTACCAATTAAAGCATTATAAAAACTAATCCTACGATCAGTGATGCAGGGTTAAGTTACACAGTTATGGCAACAGAACGCACGGGATTTAACCAAGTTAAAAACAGCTTATCGAACGCCTACTGATTTGAATCAGGAAATAACATTTCAAGTTCAACAAACAATTTTTGTTCTCAGTTGTTGGGAAACAATGACAAGACCGGAGCTCGAGCCTAAGCATTTTCGAAATTGCCCTTAATTTTACGATTAAGAAATTTTTAGACGTTCTTTAATTTTAAAGAGTTCAGTGAAGGGATTGCTGTACTGACATCAGTTGTTTCTGGGCCTCGTGGAGTAGCCTCCCAGGAGTAATCTTACCGGAGCTGGGCGGCTGGGGCTGACCGTCGAACGCGCCGGGCGGCCCCACGGATCCCAGCGCGCCGCGCCCGCTCGGCGCCGCCTGAGGCACCAGGCCCAGGTTGGGCACGGCGCTCCGCTTGACGGCCGCCGGCTGGTGCTGCGTCTGCGCCTCTCTCAGCAGAGCCAGGAGAGTGTTCTCCCGGTCTAAATCCTCCGGGGGCCCGGGGCTCGTGGGAGCGGATTTCCTCCGCTTCTTCCCGCTCTTCTTCCCGGATCCTCTCCGCGGGGGCTCGTCCGTGGCATAGGTGCCCGGAGCGGAGCCGAGTTGGGCCAGGAGCCGGTTCAGTTCGTCCTCGCTGCCGGCGTCACCACCGGCCGGATTGCCGTGGCTGTTCCGGCTCCCGGATCGGGAATTCTGACCGGTCGACGGTTGGGGTTGCTCGGGGGACGAGGCAGTCCGCGGCTCGGCCCCGGTCTCGATCAGGGTCAGTAAGCCGGCCAGGTCGACCTCGGGGACGGGGGTCTTGGGCTTGGCCTTCCGCCGGGCCTCCTCCTCCCTGGCCCGCTCCTCCTCCTCCAGGAGTTTCTTCTCCCGCTCGATCTTCTTGAGGTCGCGGTCCTTGCGCCGCTTCCGCTTGATCCGTCGCTGCTCGGTGTTGTAGAAGTTATCGTCCGAGTCCGAGCTGGTGAAGACCTCGCCGCCTTTAGGAGGGCGCCCTCTCTCCTCCTTGAGGGCCGCGTCCAGCTTCTCCACGATCCCCACCGATTGGTTGGCCGGTGGAGGCGCGTTCAGATAGCCGCGCGCGTTCTGACCAGCTGGTGGCTGCAGAGCCGGCACCTGACTGATCGGTTGCGCGACGGGATGATGGGTGGGCGGGGCCTGCTGCTGAAACACAGCCTGTGATTGGACGGCCGGTGCCTGGGGCTGTACCATTTGCTGCTGAGGGGGCTGCTGGAAGCCAGGATTCTGGTACATGGGGTTGTTCACCGGCGGCATGGACGTGTAGCCGGGGTAACCGCCGAAGTTCGGCGCCATCTGAGGGTAGAAGTACGGGTTCGGCGGTGGGTAGCCGTAAGGCGGCGGCTGGAACATCGGGTACGGTATCATCTGCGGAGTCATGCCCGTGTAGGCCATGTTCGGTGGGTTGGACTGCATCTGCTGAGGCAGCGTGGCCGGCGGCTGCCCTTGGCCGTCTCCCTCATCCACCTTCCCGCCCAGAGCTCTGGCCAGCGTCCGCTGAAACGACCCGTCGTTGGGGTTGGCGTTGATGATGATGACCGGTCTAGCGGTGGAAGCGTCCTCGGCGGGTTTCTGCGTTTCCGCCTTGGGCTGGGTTTGAGTCGGAGACGCCTCCTTGGGAGCCGGGGGAGGTGTAGGCTCCTTGGGCTGGTTGGCCGTGCCGGGATCGGCTCCTCCCGTTTCCGGCACCGGGCTACCCGCGGCGGCAGCCTGGACCGAGACCACGCTCTTGTTCAGCCCATTGGAGACCGACCCGGTGCCCTCCCTCGGGCTGGTGTTGTTCAGGCTGACCCGGGAGGCCCGGATCCCGGCGTCGTCCGCTTTCTTCTTGCCGAAGAGCTTCTTGAAGAAGCCCTGCTTGGGCTTGTTCTCATCGTCGGGATCCGGGGCCGTGGTGCTGTTGCTCTGGAGACTCACCCTCGATGCTCTCATGGCCTCCGATGGCACCGCCGGCTGACGCTTCCCGAAGAGCGTGTCCAGGACATTCCGGGCTTTATCCTTCTCCTCCTCCGTCATCTCCTCCACTTTCTCAGGCTCGGGCGTCTTGGGCTTCTCCTCCTCCTTCTCCTCCTCCTTCTTGGGTTCTTCCGCCGGCTCCACTTTCGGCTCCGGGGGAACCTCGACCTCCGCTCCCTCTTCCTTCTCCTCCTCCTGTTTGCTGGGGGTGGCGGGTTTGGGCTCGGGCTCGGGCTCGGGCTCGGGGGTGGGTTCCTTCGGAGTCGGCGCCGGTTGGGGCTCTTTCTCCTCCTCCTCCTCCTCCTTCTCCTTCTCCTCCTCTTTTGTCGGGGACGGGGGCTTCTCTTCCTCCTTGGTTTCCTGTTCTTCCTCTTTTGGTTCTTCCTTGGGTTCCTCCTTTTCTTCTTCGTCTTCCTTCGCTGCTACGACGGGCTTTTCCTCCTCTGCTTCCGGTTCCTTTACCTCCTGAACTTCCTCTTCTTTCTTTTCTTCATCCTCCTCTGCCTTCTCCTTGTTCTCCTCCTCCTTCTCTTCCTCTTTTTCTTCCTCCTTCTCTTCCTCCTCTTTTTCTTCCTCCTCCTTGGGCTCTTCCTTTTCTTTCTTCTTGAAGAAGGAACGCATGAACATGCGCATTCTGACGGCCGTGGTGAACTTCAACTGTTTCTTCTCTTCGGGCGGGCTCGGGTCTTCCTTCTTGTCTTCCTTCTCCTCCTCTTTCTTCTTCTCTTCCTCTTCCTTCTTGGATTCCTCCTTTTTCGCGGTTGCTGGGCGAACCGATTTGGCCGTAGGGGGCCGCTGAGACTGCACGGTGATTGGTCGGGGCTCGGGCTTGGTGGACACCGGTCGCTGCGAGTGCGACGACCCGATTGGCCGGCGCGACTGTGACGTCTCCGGGCGGGTCGACTGCACGGTCGGGGGTCGGAGATGCTGCTGCCCCCGACCGCCGCGACCGCGTCCCCGGCCGCGGCCCCGCGCCGAGCGCGAGGCACTGTTCGCGGCCGAGGCCATGCGCTCGCTGACCGCTGGCGTCTCCCGGGCTTCCTCGATGCTGTCCAGCGGCTTGTCCTGCTTCGGACCGGCCTGCGGGGGCGGGCGCCGTATGATTCCGTTGCCCCGGCCCCTGCCCCGACCGCGCCCGCCTCTTCCACGTCCCCTGGCTGCCCGCTTCCTCTCCTCGATGATCCGGGCCCGTCTTAGAGACTCCTCCCGCCGCTGTCTCTCCTTCACCAAGTCCTCGTCCTCCTCCTCCACGGCGGAGGAGGTGGACGGCTTGGAGGCGTAGGAGAAGGAGACTGCCTGTCCATAATCCACCTTCCCCATGGTAACTCTTAGAGGCTAGCCTCTTAAACTCCAAACATTCTGGATTCTGCAGGGGAGATTGAGGGAGATAGAAAGAGACAGGGAGAGAGGGGGCAGAGAGAAAGATAAACATACAGATACGTGTGAGAAAGACAGAGAGAAAGAAAGAGAGGAAAACAAAGAGACAGACAGAGAAATACAGAGAGATAGAAATACAGGGGGAGACAGAGTGATAGGGAGACACGGAGAGAGACAGACAGGGACAGACAGACAGAAATACAAGGGGAGAGACAGAGAGATGGTTTACTCAGTTTGTTAATCAATTTAATGTTTTTATTTTTGACCATCATTGCTCAAAATATTATCCACTAGTAACTTCATTGTTGATACTTCATCTATACATTATTGGTCAATAAGACCACTGTAATGTGTTGGTCAAAAGTGATTATATACTCACGGCATTTCAGATAAAATTGTGCCAAGACTGAGGCATCCGATTCCCCCCCCACTATTTCCATGGAGTAAAATAGCCCAGTACACATTATTATGGTTAATAAAGGCGTACGAGAATGGTCCTACTAGGTTCGAAAAGTCAGGTCCTCTGGCCCTTTAATTAAAAGGTTAAAATGGCCGCCCGGAATGGTGCTGAAACTGGAGCCACGGCCGTGGTTTTGAAAACGGACGTACCCCAGTTTAATAATATTTTTGATATCAACTTATCGATTCACCCTCTCAAAAAACAGTTCCCTGTCTTCTACCACGTGCATTATTATAATAATAATTATAGGCCCCCTATTATATTGTATACCAAACATAGCTCACAACAATTAACACTAGCTTAGTTCGTTGCCTACCTCGAAGTACAGGTCACGTTGAGAGCAACAGCTTCGTGCAGTCGTGCACACAGCAAAGTAGTAATTCATCCATCGTGAAGCTCTTTCCAGAAGCCAAAGGCCCCTTATCTTACACAAAAAGGACACCCTAAAAAGCCACGATTCTCCGCAATCTTCGGTCGAGGTTCTCCGCCAGAATCTCACGGAGGCCTCTCCAATACAGAACCGGCAATACTCAGTAGCCTAACCTCGTCAAATCTGGACAGATTACCGTCAAAAGTGTCGAGAAGAAATTGAAGAAGACGTGTTCTAAAAATACCACTTCTCGGCTGACGTGTGTGTGTGTGTGTTCATGACGTATTTACAGCGCTGCGTTTGAGTCGTGATGGCATGGAGAGGACACCGTAATCGATATTATCCATTGTGAGCTGCACAATGGCCTGTCGTCGGACATTGGTATAATCGATATCGAGTATCGATAACTGTGACCAGGGCTGGGCTGGAGTTGTGTGCGTTTCTATACCAGTTTGGTTCTGCGGCTCAATGATGACAGTTACTTTCTGATGAGGTTCTAATTCGGGTTGTGGGTGGATCCGCACTAAGGGGATTATCTGTAAGATTTCAATACTTTTCCAAACCACGGTGTAGACTGTAGACACAATCCAATGATTCGCCTCCATTTTCACCTCTATTTCAATGAATTCCCTGTTAAATGTTCTTCTTTCTACAAGAAAACGAAATTTCACCTTAAAAGAAAAAAAAAACAAAGACAAACTTTTGTTCAGCTCCAATGACCATGCAATGACGAAGCCGAAAACTGAACGTAGTTAACGAAAAGGGACCGCTAGAGGGCGCTATTCAAAATGGCGACGTCCATGGCAGATCGGCTGTCGGGTAAGCTCTCCGGTTTTTCGACCCAATTTATGTCCCGAAAGTAACAATAAATGCCATTTTGATAACAATTTGGTAACGATATTCATTCTACGTGCTTAGAGTGTAATGTTACTCATATCTAGTGTTAAATTTGAACCCAAATTTGTAATGATTTATATTCCCACGACTGGCACGAGTATGACCCCACGTGCGGGTGTTTTCAATTTCACAACTCCTCCTGTCTTCTACTTCTACTTCTAGTCTACGTACAGACGTAGTTAGTACATGCTAAGCTTATTAATATTATTCTCATGTACATGTTGTGAAAACTTGTAGGGAATTCCTGCGCACTTTTTATTTCCCCGACCAGGAAAGAGCAAGACGCCCAAGTCAAAGGATCATCTGCTGGAGGTCCCCCCGGGATGGGAAGAGCCAAAGTTCACGCAAGAGGACAACCCGCACGGCGTGGTGGAGGAGAGCTCCTTTGCCACGCTCTTCCCAAAGTACAGGGAGAAGTACCTGCGCGAATGCTGGCCCCTGGTAGAGAAGACGCTGAAGGATTACGTGAGTCAACGACAAATGCTTTGGGGAAAGATTTCTTGATTTGGACAACACTTCAGGAAAAAGGTTTTAGTTTACGCAGTGGCTGTTGTTATGGCAGTCGTCCGTATGGCTCCCTGACTTCACAGTATTTGTCAGATTGTTTAGCTCTTGGAACCAGACTATCAGCTAATAGACTGGTTCAACCAGCCTGCAATGCTAACGAAATACAATCAAGTCAGGGAACCACACGGACGACTGCCGTAACAACAGCCACTGCGTTTAGTTTAATACCCTCACCGTAAAACTTAAAGGGTGGACAAATCCCTAAATCCACAAGAAACCAACTACTAACTACATGTAGGCATATTATTATGTACAGAAACGACACTGTCTGGCACAACCACTTGCCCCAAAAATTGGACTTGCATCATATTCATAGATATAATATTATTAGGGATTAGGGTTATTCCGTGTCAATTCAACACGCTTTTGCACCTGACCGTCACAGATTGGAACGAAATTTGATGTGCTGATTGGACTCCTTAAGAAACCCCCAGAACCAAAATTTTATGTAAATCGGTCGAGCACTTTTTGAGATATGGATTATTGAACTTTTGACTAATTAGTACGACCAGCTATGTTTGGACAGCTCTATTTAAAAAGAAAAAGCACCTACAGAAATATATGTTACACCATTTGAAAGCTCTCGAAAGGGCCTTCATTTCATAACATTAAATCAAACTTCTACAACATACCCGAAAAAAATTACGTAAAGATATGATCTTGGACCTTTTTCGGCAGCATCTGAAGGCGTCGCTGGATGTTGTCGAGGGCAGTATGACCATCTCGACCACGCGCAAGACGTGGGACCCCTTCATTCTCATCAAGGCCAGGGACATGATCAAGCTGCTGGCTCGCAGCGTCCCGTATGAGCAGGTGAGAATCAGAAAGGGCGATTTACAGATAGATTTCGTGATTTTTGTGTTGCGTTTTATGAATTAGGTAAGAGCTTGCCCTACCCGATGTGTAGTCAGTACTCTGTGCTCAGTACTTTGCTAATTTACCGGGTGATTTGTGTTGGTGAGAATGTCGTTCAGTGAGGGCTTGCTCTACTCGATGTGTAGTCAGCACTGTGTGCTCAGTGCTTTGCTAATTTGCCTGGTGATTTGTGTTGGTGAGAATGTCGTTCAATGAGAGCTTGTCCTATCCCGATGTGTAGTCAGTACTCTGTGCTCAGTACTTTGCTAATTTGCAAGGTGATTTGTGTAGATGCGAATGCTTTTTCTTGAGTGAACACTAAGGCTGTTGTCGACAAGGCTTTTGTCGACATTGTCGCGACAAAGAAAATATTCCGACATGTCGACAAGGTTTTTCGGTTGTCGCGACAAAAACAATAAAATACATTAGCCTACCTCTAGTCATAATGGCCAATCTCTGAAAAGAAGGGAATAAAAAGGGAACAAAAGATCCTAAAATTGTGTGTTGAGCATTTCATTTCTGCTTATCCACGCCGCAAAATAATAGTTACTAAATATGTTGGAAGTTGGAAGGGATCGCGACGCGACCAAAGAAAATCGTTCACCGAACGCATTTTGCCATTACGATGTACAGTATAATACTGTCACTACTGTATAGCGCACGTTTCTATGGCCGGTCGTCAGCAGTACAGTAGCTGGCATACGTTGCTGCATCGCATGCATTTAATACACGTGCGTACGGGATACCAGTGCAATGCAGAGATCGGGAAAGATCGTGGACGTCCGAGAGAAGGATCGAGAAATGAGATCGCACGTGCGTCGCGGTCGGTTCCTAGCTGAAAGTAGCTGAATGTTTGGGCCCAAAATCCCGGCGGCCGCGGATTTTATTTCGTTGAAAAACGGACCGGAAGTACATTATGTACATCGGAAAAAGGCCTCCTTTGCCGCATACGTTCTAGGTTTGTCTGAATGTATGGCTGAATACGCGGCCTCCTCCGTTTTTGGGCCCAATACGCAGCTGGTTTTTGGGTGCCCAATACGCGGCTACCTTTAGCTAGGTGCGGACGGTGACGTCTTTTCTTTTCATCGAAACTATCTGGTTCTCCAACTTCCATGTACACGTACATATGTGTACATAGCCAATAGGAAAACCACTGCAGCCGCTGTGGAGCGAATTCATAAATATTCATTATTTCTTGCAGTGATAACGCACGCATCGCCGATCGATGACGTCATGAATAAACAATGAGCAATCGCTTTTTTATGTTTTTTTTAGGAAATTACGACTGTAACACCCAATATCGGCACAAAAATTATTTTGTTGTGTATAATCTTAAATACGAAAGCCATTAAAATATGAAATTTTATTGAAATTAAGATTTTCCATGAAAACTAATTTCACAAGTTCACAACTATGGCAGTTTGACATGCCCCATTCGTTTATTACCTAAAAAAATTCCTACATTGTGACTACAGATTTTTGACTAAATCGAGTCTCTGTCGCGACAATGTCGACAGTCGGCATGAAATTCTCGCGACATGTCGACAAGAATTTTTTCTCACGACAACAGCCTTAGTGAACACACACACAGTACACCCACAACTAGGATCCTGTGCAGCATCCCTTGTTCCCGCCTTCACATTTCCCGCCTTCACCCTCCATTGAGCTAATCCCCTCACCAGGATCCCTCTCCACACTACATAAGCCCCACTCCCAGTTGGAATCCAGCATTCTCGTGAAAACGAGCAGAGTATACTGTTCGAAACGTCGAGTTCCTCCGGTTCTTTTCAGAACCGCACTTACTCACAAAAGAGAATTTACATGGTGTCTCCGCAAACCCTACCCCATGTGTAGTCAGTACTTTGCTAATTTGCCTGGTGATTTGTGTTGGTGAGAATGTCGTTCAATGACAGCTTGCCCTACCCGATGTGTAGTCAGCACTCTGTGCTCAGTACTTTGCCCCTTTGCAAGGTGATTTGTGTTGATGCGAATGCTTTTTCTTGTCATCTCTTGACCTCTTTCTTTCAGGCCATCCGAGTCCTGGAAGATGGTCTCTCGGCCGAGATTGTCAAGATAGGCCGGATGGTGCGCAACCAGGACCGCTTTGTCAAGCGTCGTCAGCGTCTGATCGGTCCCAACGGCTCCACCCTGAAGGCCATCGAGCTCCTGACCAAGTGCTACGTCATGGTGCAGGGCAACACGGTGGCCGCCGTGGGGCCCTACCGGGGCCTGCGCGAGGTCAACAAGATCGTGATGGACACCATGCGCAACATTCACCCCATCTACAACATCAAGGTGCGTTTAAATGAGTCTCTCTCTTGCTTTCTCTCTTCTTCTTCTTCTTCTTCTTCTTCTTCTTCTCCTCCTCCCCCTCCTCCCTCTCCTTCTTCTTCTCCTTCTCCTTCTCCTTCTCCTTCTCCTTCTCCTTCTCCTTCTCATTCTCATTCTCCTCCTTTCCCTTCTTCTCCTTCTCCTTCTCCTTCTCCTTCTCCTTCTCCTTCTCCTTCTCCTTCTCCTTCTCCTTCTCCTTCTCCTTCTCCTTCTCCTCCTCTTCCTTCTCCTTCTCCTTCCCCTTTCTCCTTCTCCTTCTCCTTCTCCTTCTCCTTCTCCTTCTCCTTCTCCTTCTCCTCCTTTCCCTTCTTCTCCTTCTCCTCTTCCTTCTCATTTCCTACTCCTTCTCCTTCTCATTCTCCTCCTTTCCCTTCTTCTCCTTCTCCTTCTTCTCCTTCTCCTTCTCCTTCTCCTTCTCCTTGTCCTTCTCCTTGTCCTTCTCCTTGTCCTTCTCCTTGCCCTTCTCCTTGTCCTTCTTCTCCTTCTCCTTCTCCTCCTTCTCCTTCTCCTTCTCCTCCACCTCCTCCCCTTCTCCTTTTCCTTTTCCTTTCCCTTTTCCTTTTCCTTTTCCTTCTCTTCTTTCTCCTTTTCCTTCTCCTTCTCCTTCTCCTTCTCTTTTTCCTTCTCCTCCTTCTCCTTCTCCTTCTCCTTGTCCTTGTCCTTCTCCTTCTCCTTGTCCTTCTCCTTCTTCTGAGTTTTAGGCTCGTGCCCTGCTTCAGTCTAGTCACCGGAAACCTTCCCGCTCGATGCTTGTCCCCCCTTCCCTTCCAGACGCTGATGATCAAGAGAGAGCTGATGAAGGACGAGAAGCTCAAGCACGAGTCCTGGGACCGCTTCCTGCCCAGGTTCAAGTCCAAGAGCCTGGCCAAGCGCAAGCAGCCGCGCAAGGTGCGGGCCAAGAAGGAGTACACGCCCTTCCCGCCTCCACAGCCCGAGAGCCGAGTGGACCAGGAGCTGGCCACGGGCCAGTACTTCCTGAAGGAGAGCCAGAAGAAGGCCCGCGCCAAGGAGCAGAAGAAGGTGAGGGGGGGGGGAAGAGAAACCTAGCACAGACCTTCTGTTTTCTGACTGCAGGACCTTTCTCAAAGGCAAAGAGGGCCTGACGTTTCCATCCTAGCAGGACCTTTCTCAAAAGTAAAGTGAGCCTGACGTTTCCATCCTAGTAGGACCTTTCTCGAAGGCAATGAGGGCCTGATGTTTCCATCCTAGCAGGACCTTTCTCAAAAGTAAAGTGAGCCTGACGTTTCCATCCTAGTAGGACCTTTCTCAAAGGCAAAGAGGGCCTGACGTTTCCATCCTAGCAGGACCTTTCTCAAAAGTAAAGTGAGCCTGACGTTTCCATCCTAGTAGGACCTTTCTCAAAGGCAAAGAGGGCCTGACGTTTCCATCCTAGCAGGACCTTTCTCAAAAGTAAAGTGAGCCTGACGTTTCCATCCTAGTAGGACCTTTCTCGAAGGCAATGAGGGCCTGATGTTTCCATCCTAGCAGGACCTTTTTTCAAAGGCAGAATCAAGAACAGAAATAACCTCGCGCAGCCCTTTTTGCTTACTGACTGAAAATTACCCCCCAAAAATGAATATCCAAATTTACGGAGGGCCTGACTTTTTGATGCTAGCAGGACCTTTCTCAAAGGCAAAGAAAAGTTCCTGCTAGGATTGAAACATCAGTCCCTCTAACGTTTGAGGTTGATGTATTGCAGGTCATTTTAGTGAGCAGTTTGTAATTTTTTTTTTTTGTGTTTACCCGAAGAATCTCTTTCTTTTCTTCTTTTTTCCCCCTCCTCATAGGCCAAGCAAGTAGAAGCGGAGGCCAAACGTCAGGAGAAACGCAACCAAGCCTTCGTTCCTCCCAAGGAACCTTCCCTGGCCAAGCCCAAGGCCTCGACCTCCACAGACACCCAGCTGGACATCAAGGCATTCAAGGCCAAGATCAAAAAATCCCAGGTAAAGTCCCCTATATCCCCAGCCCACAAATACGTTGTCCAAGAAAAAGGCACCAGACTAATTGCTTCGGCCATCTTGGTCAAGTTCCCTGTACACACTGTACACCAATTTCATTGTCGAAGAAAGAGGCACCAGACTAATTGCCTTTGCCATCTTGGTCAAGTCCCTTGTAAAATAGCACCTGATTTCATTGTTAAAGGAAATGGCACTAGACTAAATGCATTGGCCATCTTGGTGAAGTTCCCTGTACAACCCAGTGTTAAACAGCACCTGATTTCATTGTCAAAAAAAAAGGCACCAGACTAATTGCTTCAGCCATCTTGGTCAAGTCCCCTGTTCACCCAAGTGTTAAAAAGCATCAATTTACAACATAGTAGACAAGGGTACCTGACCATTTTGTCAATTCTCTTTGTCTTTCCTGTTTGTCCAAAAGTTAGAAAATTAGTTGCTAGGCAATTTGGTTCATGTACGGCCTCAATTTGGCAGAAATATTGTCAGAATTCCAGGTTTGTGAGAGATTGTGAAATTTCTTCCTCTGTTCCAGAAAACGCCTTTCCGAAAGCCAGTGACAGAAGCTCCCAAAAAGAAGAAGACGAAAACCGAGCGAAAGAAAGAACGGGTCGCCAATATGAAAGCGAAAGTATGACGCGATTTGGACTGGACACAACAGAGCTGAGCTTGAACGGTAACCCAGAGGGAATCCCACAATGCCTTGGTACCATCGATATACGGAGGCCATTTTGTATATTCGCCTTTTAAGACGCTGGAAGTTTCATTAACGATTGAAAGAGGAGTCATTGTCATTACTTGAGATGTCAGGACTGTGGGCTCAAGAACTATGGTAGGTCGACGTGAAGAGTTAAAAGCAGACTTTTGGGGTTTGCAGAATATCGGCTTGGATAGTGTCACCCCTCTTGATGTCATGTGATTTGAAGCTGCCGTTTCATTGGTCGGTTAACTGTCATGTGACTTGGAGCCGTCATTTCATTGGTTGGTTGACTGTCATGTGATCTGGATCACAACTCTTTATGTCATGTGATTTGAAGCTGCCGTTACATTGGACGATTAACTGTCATGTGATTTGGAGCCGTTGTTTCATTGGTTGGTAGACTGTCATGTGACCTGGATCACGATTTCCATTGGCTGAATGTTTAGTCATGTGATTACGAGTGGATGGTTCAATTTGTTAGTTTTGTTTTTCTTTTCATTTAGTTTCTCTTTTTGTTCAATTTTTAATTTGTGCCGATCCTCTAACGTAATTATTTTCAAGATTTTTGTGAAAAAAAAGGCCGTGTTAGGATTCTGTAAATATTACCAACTCATTGCACACAAAATACAAACAATAAAAAACAAAAACAAAATTCACACATATGACTCAAGCTTCAAATATCATTTTGGAAACAACATAGCTATTTATTCAATCCCTCTGAATCGCAGGTAATTTTTCCAATGAATAAATTTTGTACAGAATTATAATCCAGTGTCATTCTTGAAGATGCCATTCCCGTAAACAGACTCATTTTGCAAAGTATCTTTCATCGCAAAGTTCGAGTTCTTTTTCCTTTTTCGTAAACTGGCAGATTACATGGCATCATTGCCACACATTCATTCAATCCAAAAACACATTTCTAAGCAATCTTGTCTAGTCATGAATTCTGGGAATATGCAAGAGCCAAAGCAATGTTGACTTAAACAGCGGCCATTTTTTATTAAGGATTGCCACTAAAAGCTGGTCTCAAAAAAAAAAAAAAAAATGGCCACTCCTGCACACACCCCATGTAGGTATTTACAAGAAAAATCGTTTTTAACCCCCCCCCCCCAAAAAAATCTTCAAATTTTGACTTCAAAAAAGGCCCCCTAACTTTTGAAAATTCAAATATTTTGACGGCAGACTCCCACACAAAACTGCCCTAATACAGTCGCGAAATAAACCTCCTTAAACCAATTTATCTTCACGCACTTTCGATACATAAATATCTTAAATTCTTGGTGATCTGACAAAACAATATCCCCTGCAAAATTTGGGGGATCGCCGAAAAACAGGGGAAAGTGATTACTTTTCAGGCCAAGATTTGATGGCTTTTTGGGGATTTGTTTGATTAAAGGGGCTTGTTTATTTGACTGTGGGGGCCGGTTCGATCTCGTCGATGCCGAGGTCAAAGTAGCGGTCGGCGCGGTGACGACGGAGGACGCGTATCGCGGCCATCTCCACCTGGGTGGGCGTGATGTCTAGATCCTCCAAGCCGGGCGTGCCCGGGGTGACATTCTCCGTGGAGTGTTGCTATGGGAACAAACGCAAAAAGACACGCCCATAAGCAAGCTAAGTTATACAATTGTAATCAATCAATCAATCACTCAACCAGTCAGGCAGTCAGTCAGTCAGTCAGTCAGTCAGGCAGGCAGTCAGTCAGTCAGTCAGTCAGTCAGTCAGTCAGTCAGTCAGTCAGTCAGTCAGTCAGTCAGTCAGGCAGGCAGGCAGGCAGGCAGGCAGTCAGTCAGTCAGTCAGTCAGTCAGTCAGTCAGTCAGTCAGTCAGTCAGTCAGTCAGTCAGTCAGTCAGTCAGTCAGTCAGTCAGTCAGTCAGTCAGTCAGTCAGTCAGTCAGTCAGTCAGTCAGTCAGTCAGTCAGTCGCTAAAAAGCAAAGCTTGCCGAGTAGCAATCCCCCATTTCAATAGAAAATGTATACGATTAATTAATGTAAACCGAGGGATCTAAACAGACAAGCAACACGTAAAATAGAGGGGGGGGGTCATGGGAAGTCTCCGAGACTTACCAGCTCCAGGATGTCAGGGGTCATCCAGGGTTCAAAGGGCGTCTTGGCCAGGATACCGGCCACCAGACGCAGCAGTGGCCTGGGGACTGGGTAGCGGACGTACGGACGTCTGGTCACGCGGTAGATGAAGTCCACCAAGTCTGGCAGCTTGTAGCCGTTAGGGCTGGTTGCATAAAGAAGAAGATAGTGTAACAGAGTTACCGCAGATGATCCAACAATTTTTCATTTTTCCCCGAGAATTTAGTGGGCTCACGTTAAATTTTATAGTAACTCACAACTGATCGAGAGACGATGAGCGATGCACAGAAACCGTACTGGCTATCGCAACTTACAACAGGTTATCCATCGTAAGTTGAGATACAATGGAACGTTAAGGCTTTGTGAAATTTACCCCCGAGGTAGACACTGATCGCGTCCGCACTAGCCTGCAGGTTCGAATCCTGCCCAAGTCGCCTGGACTTTTTTTCCGACCTGGCAATCGAGCAAAGCACTGAGAAAGCTACACTGACACCACAAATTGTCACTGAATATCAAATTCTTCAATTTTTCCTTTGATAAAAACCAATACTCGGCCTAAGTCTTTGATGCAGGATGGTCGCAACTTACCCGGTGAGTTCAAAGGTCATTCCGGCCGTTTCTGGATTTCGGATGGTTTCCATGACGGCTTGGGCAACATCAGCTACCTAATAAACCCCCATCCCCCCAAAAAAAAAATTAAAAAAATAAAAAAAATAAAAAAAATAAAAAAAATAAAAAAAATAAAAGTTAAGATACGGAAGGTAAATGACAAACAATAAAAGCACGCCAAATGTCAGGAATTCTCTAAAAAATCAAATACCTGCCAAAAAGGCGACAAGGAATTCTGTTGGAGGACTTCGAAGAATAAGATCTGGTGGTAAAATCTGTGGGCTTGTTGTCCGTGTACTTACATAAACTGGTCTCTTGACCACTTTGTTGGCAGAACCGTACAGGGGTACGCCTCCAAAAAATCTCTGATCTGCAAACAGACGTGAGAAGAAAAAAAAAACAGTCAGGAAAGCGCAGTTCTCCCGAAACAGCCACAAAGACAAGCGACAAATCGTTGCAGGTAATGTTTTGAGTCATGTGATCGAGGGTCAAGCCCGACAGAGCTGGATAAGACTTTGAAGGTTTGCACGGTGGAAGTACCAAGTGGAAGGTTTGCGGTGACACCATGTAGCACTTCTCTTTCAAGAAGGAGTGTGGCTCTGAAAAGAGCCTGTAACTCTTTGCATCAGGGAGAATCACGATAAGATTTGAAGGTTTGCATGGTGGAAATACTAAGTGGAAGGTTTGCGGTGACACCATGTAGCACTTCTCTTTCAAGAAGGAGTGTGGCTCTGAAAAGAGCCGGTCACTCTGCATCAGGGAGAACGACGATAAGACTTGAAGGTTTGCATGGTGGAAGTACCAAGTTGAAGGTTTGCGGTGACACCATGTAGCACTTCTCTTTCAAGAAGGAGTGCGTGGCTGTGAAAAGTGTCGGTAACTCTTTGCATCAGGGAGAATCACGATAAGATTTGAAGGTTTGCATGGTGGAAGTACCAAGTGGAAGGTTTGCGGTGACACCATGTAGCACTTCTCTTTCAAGAAGGAGTGTGGCTCTGAAAAGAGCCGGTCACTCTTTGCATCAGGGAGAATGACGATAAGATTTGAAGGTTTGCATGGTGGAAGGTTTGTGGTTACACCACGGAGCACATCTCTTTCTAGTGCAGAAACCCTTTAAGTATCTGGGTGAACTTTAGAACTCTGCTTCGCGGGCAAGGTTTTCCCCTGGGGCCCTTACTGGCAAAGTGGTTGAAGTAGCGATCCTCCCGGCCAAACATCTGGGCAGGTCTAAGGATGGTTGCATCCGGATACTCCTCCCTGACAACCACCTCTCCTGCCGCCTGCGATGAAAAAACAAAAACTAAAATATGAAATGCCCTTAAAAAATGACAGCTAAACCTCCAGGGGGGGGGGAGAAACATTTAAAATCATGGAGGATCCTATTGTATGAGAATCAAGTGCCTTGTGGAGACCTAGGACAATAGGCTGAATAGTTCTCCACAGGGAAAATCTAAAAGTATCTTCACTGGCTTCAGTGAACATTTCATACTGATATCATACTGAAATATCAGCTTCGATATTGTACTGAATTAAGAACAAACTTGCACTTTTCATCTACAGAATCATCCATAGCAATGCCCCAGACCTGTTTGGTTACACTCATTCAGCCGTACACCTCGGCATACACTTGACTTGGCTCCCGCCCGCTCAATTTTTTTTGTTTATGGCTGTATTAAAAAAAACGGAAATCCGCGGAAAAGTTGCATGCCTGACGTACACAAACGGGCCGATTCGCAAATAGTCAACTAGTCTTTTACCTGGGGTGGGGGCGCTAGTCACAAGCATTCAACCGTTAACTGCTGCAGGGTAAGACTAACCTTGGTGCGCAGGAACTTAGAGGGTGAACCCATATCCGCGTTGAGGGCGGACACGTGGATGAAGCGGGCCACGCCCGTTGCCTTGGCAATGCGGGCCAGGTTGCGGGGCCCTTCGATGTGGACATCCTCAAACGTGAAATTCCTGCGCGAGAGAAGAAAAAAAATTGAGGATAACGCAATCTAAAGAGGGCGCTACACAGATTCGCAGCTAGCGTCAGAGATTCGGCTAAGCGGAGATGCCGACTTTTCCCAAATCCGCCACTCGACCTCGACCAGCTCGGTGGTCAAGTGGTAACTTAATCCGTCCGCACTAGAAAGCTAGAATCGCGGGTTCGAATCCCGCCCAAGCTGCCTGAATATTTTTCATCAGGCATCGGGCAAAACACTGAGCATACAGTGCTTATCACGTCGAGCGGGGCAAAACCTCACTGAATTTTCCCAAATTTAAAAAGCGCAATCCAGTCAAACGATATCAAATCACCCATTGAACCGACTGTTGTAGTTACCATTGGGGCGAGTAGGGGGAAAGAGCCTCACCTGGTCTGGTAGTCCTTTCCAACGAGGTTGATGACCACGTTACAGTGCTGCATAATATCCGCTACCAGATCGTGATCTCGCAGATTGCATTGCTGAAAGCAGACACCAAAATCATCATTGAAATAAGATTGGAAGGTTTGCATGGTGGGTTAAAATCTCTTAAAAAATAAAACTGGCAAAGAAAATGTTTGACTGGTCCGGAACTTGAACCGGGACTTGATTAATGTTCCAATTTGTCAATTTATACTTTTCACTCTGCCTTTGAGAAAGGTCCTGCTAGGATCGAAACGTCAGGCCCACTAACTTTTAAGATTTGCATTTTGGTGATTTTAGTCAGTAAGCAGTTTGCAACATTTTTGTATATCACCTTAAATTGTTCAATTTGCTCAAAGGTTCCCAGTCAGTTTTTCCTTTGTTTGTTTGACTGAAATCTCTTTTCAAAAGAGTTAGAGGGCCCTCTAAAAGGCAAAGAAATCTCTTTTGTAAGTTTGTGAGCAAATGTGGCTCTGAGAAGAGGTAGCGATTCTGAGATTTGAAGTTTTGCACGGTGGGTTCAAAAGGTAAGAGGTTTGCGGTGACACCATGTGCAGAATCTCTTTTTGTGAGAGTGAGTGCGACTCGGAGAAGAGCCAGTAACTCCAGACGAGATTGGAAGGTTTGCACGATGAGTTCGCATTGAGTCAACCGAAAAAAAATAAAAAAATATGGTGGCCCTGCTTGACCACACAAGAAAATAATACATCACTGGCATTATAAACAGATAAGCCTTCTCATTTCTGTCCGTACTTTTTAGTGGCTTCCAAACACTAGACGGTACCTACCCTGAACATGATCTGGCCCAGGTCTCCCATGACCTTGAAGTGCATCAGGTGGTAGTGGTCACAGCGGTGGGGGATCATGACCTGTGACCCCTCGCGACCTTTGACCCAAGGAAAAAAAAAACCAACAACCTCAAAACGACCATCATTTCATTGTGGGATGACATTTTTTAATCAATAATTGATCAAACTAGTCACAATGTTTTCAAATTTTCTTCTGACAACCAAGTTCCATTTTCTGTCAACTTTGTTGATTGTCAAAGTGTTTTAGAAGATTGTTATGGTAATTTATGCAAAAATGTTGCAACCTAGATAAGACTTGAAGGTTTGCATGGTGGAAATACTGAGTGGAAGGTTTGCGGTGACATCATGTAGCACTTCTCTTTCAAGAAGGAGTGTGTGGCTCTGAAAAGAGCCGGTAACTCTTTGCATCAGGGAGAATGGCGATAAGACTTGAAGGTTTACATGGTGGAAAAACCAAGTGGAAGGTTTGCGGTGACACCATGTAACACTTCTATTTCGAGAAGAAGTGTGGCTTTGAAAAGAGCCGGTAACTCAACGTTTCGAGTAGTGTGTACTCTGCCCGTCGGCAGAGGACTGCTATCATTGGACATGGTTCAGCGCTTTCATCAGGCTAACATCGATGATAGTTGGAATCCAGCAGTCCTTTCAGAGCCACACTCCTTCTCGAAAGAGAAGTGCTACACGGTGTCACCGCAAACCTCCCACTCAGTATTTCCACCATGCAAACCTGTCAAGTCTTCTCTGGCTTGGTCTTACCGAGTCGACTGACGACATACTGGCCCAGGAAGCCGTTAGCCCCGAAGACGGCCGCCACGGTGCCGCTGAAGGACGACCGGCCGCCTCGCCCCTTGGGGGTGAGGGAGTGGTGGTAGGTGCCGGCATGGCGCTGGTTCGAATCGACGACGCACGAGACTGGCCGCAGTATACTCCCTGATTAAGAGGCGTGACCAAAAAAAACGACAAAAACCAGTGACGCAAAAATGCTGCATACAAATGGAAGAGTACCGTATATTATTGGGATTCTGCCGATAATTGCGATAAACCTTATTAAAATATTCAGAAATACACTACATCCCACAGGCATTGATTACTGACTTAATCATGTTCAATTTCAAAGTGACCTCATTGGAAAATCTTAAATTAAAAATGATTACTGAGCTGCGAACTGTCTCTACTCTCGCAAGTCCGAGTAACTTGGATCCAACAAGTCACCCTTTTTTTTATATCGAATTTTGAAATTTTGAGGGTCGGGTGACTTGTCGGGTCCAAAGTTACTTGGACTAACTCTCGCAAGGCATTTTAATCACAGCAGAGAGCTAGGGAAAAGTCTTTGAAGATTGAGAGGGGTCCTGCTAGGATCGAATCACCGAGTCTCCTCTATTTATAAGTAATGTTACTTTTAATGTTTTAAGTATTTAATGTTTGTCTTGAAAAATTAAACTTAAGTTAAAGTTAAAAATAAAACAAAGTTCAAAGGCTCCGTACAAATTCTACTGACTGTATTGGCAACCCTTCATCATAGAATTTAACATCCCAGCAGGAGCTTAACAGCATCTTAAATAATTATAAAACCTAAATCGAGGAACTAATATACTTTATTAATACATCCCGTCAATTATAAACAAAAAATAATTCAATAAAGTGACGAAAACCTACTCGGAAAGGCGGACGATTTTCGAAGAGCAACCGTGAGCGCCGCCATCTTGGATCCTCTTCCCTTCGCTGGTGTTCAGATAATTCCATACCACGTCGCACGCGCCGGGTACCAGTTGAAATCGTTGACTACGGAGGCCCCAATAGAACACGCAAAAAAAAAATCTATAGTCTGTTAGGAATCGATCGTGTACCTGTACTCCTGTTTGTATTGTAATGGGTGTGTACCATACACTTGCATGCATTGGATCGTGTTGACGTTGGAAGCGCTAGTGCATTATTTTCAATGACAGTGCTGTATCGTTTTGGACATGACTACAAGTACAACTAAAATACTGTAAGAAAAAAACGAATATTCCCGATAAGCTGACAAAAAATCCTACCAGAAGTCAAGACAGGTAAGTTATAATCATAATTAACAATTCTATATTTCCATGTTATTTTTTTAATAGTATTTGTGTCATGTTTTGTTTATATTTTAGGCCGAATATCATTATCAATCATTTTGATAATGTTTTTCCACGTACACTTCCTTTTAAAAAGATTTATGAAAAAAACCTGAAAACAAAAACACACATTGTTTTCATAACAGGACATTCTTGGTTTTAGGGTAAGCCTATCGTCCTTCATTTAGCAGAAAAGTACTAAATATAACTGAATAAGTAACCTCTTGACAATAAATTAATAATACACAAATCTTAAATTTTGAATGAATATTAATAACAACATAAATAGTTAATGATAATACATATTTGATGATTTGAATTGACATGATATCTTGCTAGAGGATCGATATGCCTGGCTCAATTTGAAAGAAAACAAATGTGATTTTTTTTGGAAAAAGAAATCTTGATGATCCTTCCCATAAGTTTACCTTTAGAAAGTAACCTTCAAAACACAATTATTATTACTTTCAAAACACCATACTTACTAAAGTACTAGTCTGTAGTTTGTGAAAATAATTTTAAGGGATGAAATAATTTTCAACAACTTTCTTTTCTTAAATTGTAGTTATTTTCCTTGTTCAACTGTAGTTGACAATCTCAGGAGCCATTGTGTACAATCTACATTATAATGATGCTGAAACTGTGGAGATGATAATCCGTTGCCCCGGCAACACCCTCGGAGACGGAAGGCATCACTGAGTCGCCATGGAGATGCTGAATCGGCTTAAGAGCACCGTGGGGGGTCTGATCGGCAACCCAGTGGTTAGTCAGTATGACATCACAGCGGGTCAGATCGGGTCTGGCGGACTGGATTGCCTCTGGAAGATCTTCCATGGAGTCAAGCGGTCAACGAAACAGGTACAGAGGAAGGGACAGACAGACAGACTGACAGACAGACTGACAGACAGACTGACAGCCTGACAGACATACAGACAGTACAGCCTGACTGTACAGACAGACTGACAGCCTGACTGACAGACAGACATGACAGAGATATAGAAAATAGAGAAATGGACAGACAGATTATCAGGAAGACAGATATAGGTAGACAGAGACAGAGAGACAGGCAGACAAATGGACAGACAGACAGAAAAAAAGGTAGACAGCAAAACAAGTACAGGCAGACAGACAGACAGACAGCAGAGAGATAGATAAATAGACAGACAGATGGATAATCAGGAAGACAGACAGGTAGACAGAGAAACGGAGAGATTGAGAGACAGACAGACAGAGACAGACAGATAGGTACAGGTAGACAAAGGGATGGAGAGACAGAGAGATAGACCAGCAAGCAGATGGTTATATGAGGCAGTAAGAGAAACACAGAGATAGCTATCCGAGAAACCAACTGACAGAACAAAACAGACAGCAGAGAGACAGACAGACAGCATGACAAACAGACAGACAATTCAACCTACACATAGACAGACAGACATATAGACAGAAGAGAGAAACAGATATAGAAATTTGACAACATAACAGACTGCAGAGAGATAGACAAACAGCAAGCTAGACGAACAGACAATTTGACCTACAGGAGATAGGTAGACACACAGACAGACAGAAGAGAAAAAAAACAGACAGATAACTGAAAACCATCCAAGAGACCAGACGCAGAGACAAAACAACAGAATAAATTAAACCTTCCATTCATCCATTCTGCCATGAGCTGAAAATGCTACGGAACTCCTCTGCTTTGTTTTCCAGGAAGCAGCGATCTTTGTCTTTGAGAAGAAACTCCTGGAGCGCTTCTACAAGAAGGACCGGGAGGCCGTCTTAGAAGTCCTGAGACGGGGTCCCACGCAGCTGACCAAACTCCGCCATCCTTGCCTGCTGACCATACAAACCCCTATGGAGGAGTCCAGGTACCATACCAAAGCAAACCTTGTATACGCATGCCATGGGTTCGGGGCCCATCTATTAAGGTCCTATCAAGTTCTCCGAGGAAGGTCCTGCCAGCATCAAAACCTCAGGCCCTCAAAATGTAGGAGATTTGCAGTGTTTATTGGT
The DNA here is from genome assembly GCA_949987565.1 of Luidia sarsii. Lineage (NCBI taxonomy): Eukaryota > Metazoa > Echinodermata > Asteroidea > Paxillosida > Luidiidae > Luidia > Luidia sarsii. The sequence goes on along the minus strand of OX465120.1, from coordinate 10,750,966 downwards.
CAATTGATCAATCGCTCAATCAGTCAATCCAGCAATTGAGCAATCGAGCAATTGAGCAATCAGTCAATCAGTCAATTGGTCAATCGATCAATTGGTCAATCGATCAATTGGTCAATCGATCAATAGATCAATCCATCAATCCATCAATCCATCAATCCATCAATCCATCATTCCATCAATCCATCAGTCAATCAATCTGACAATCTACAAATTGTCCAAGCTACCAATTGTCCAAGTGATCAATCTACCAATGGTCCAAGTGATCAATCAACCAATCCACCAATCAATTAATTGATGAATTGATGAATTGATCGTCCATCCATATATATCTTTATTTCCCCCGTAAAAAAAACAGAGACAGTCTCGCATTTGCCACGGAGCCTGTCTTCGCCAGTCTGGCCAACGTCCTCGGTCGCCACGACAACCTCAGTCCGGTTCCGGACACCCTCAAGGAGCACCAGCTCTATGAGGTGGAAATCAAGTACGGGCTACTGCAGGTAGGCCGGCTCCTCTCGCATCAGTTTTGGGGGGTTCGACTCCCATCAAGTGCATTTGAAGATTGGGTACGCCATTTGCGAAGGTCAACAAACTTTGTCAAACTCAACGCATACATACAATAGCACACCTGCCAAAGTTTCGGCACAATCCGTCAACCAGGTCATGAGAAAAACCGTGGAAACGAAATGAAAAACACCCTTTTTCAGACATAGAGGGCGGTATTTGTAAAAAGGAACTCTCTGTTCCAATAATCACCTCCATGGAGTGATCGTCGAAAATTTAACAAATTCCCCCAAAACGGCAGTTTTTCGAGGGCTTAAATGTCACGGAATGTCTGATAACATTGCAAACTTCCTGATGAGTAAGCAATTTCTCAAATTTTTCAATATTTACAGACATTTTTTTTGGAGAAGATGCCTCATCGCGCCATCTTAGATCGCATATGACTTCTTTCACTGCAATAAGAAATCTGACATTTAAAATAGATTATAAAGATTGATTTTAAAGACAAAAACACAATTTTAATTTTAATTTGGATTTTTTAATCCCCAAGGTGACTGAAGGATTGAAGTTCCTTCACAACGACGTCCACATGCTTCACGGCAACATTGCTCCGGAGAACATTATCCTCAATGCCAACGGGGCCTGGAAGTTGGCTGGATTTGATTTCTGCAGCCAGTCTATCACTCCTCAAGACCAGCAGGTTAGTTGGAATAAATTGCCGTTGTTTTTTTGGTGACTCAGTGTGGGAATGAATTAATGATGGAGAGGTCAAGGCTAGGAATGACCTATTGATCATCTTTGACCAGTTAGCACCATTAACAATCACTAACTACCACTAACCACCACTAACCACCACTAACTACCACTAACCACCACTAACCACCACAAACTACCACTAACCACCACTAACCACCACTAATGTACCACTAACCGCCACTAACCACCACTAACTACCACTTACCACCACTAACCACCACAAACTACCACTAACCACCACTAACCACCACTAATGTACCACTAACCACCACTAGCCACCACTAACCACCACTAACTACCACTGACCACCACTAAACACCACAAACTACCACTTACCACCACTAGCCACCACTAACCACCACAAACTACCACTAACCACCACAAACTACCATTAACCACCACTAACCACCACAAACTACCACTAACCATCACTGAGCACAACTTACCACAACTAACCACCACTGAGCACAACTAACCACAACTAACCACTACTGAGCACAATTTACCCCGACTAACCATCACTGAGCACAATTTACCACAACTAACCACCACTGAGCTCATCTTACCACAACCAACCCACACCTACCTAACCATTTCCTACCACTTCTGACAGTAACTAACCACCACTAACTAGTATTACCGACCTTTACTTTACCGTTCGGACGATCCCTTCTCCTTCTACCTCCCCCGGGGCAGGCCAGTTTCCCCATGCGCGAGTGGAGCGCCGACGTTCCGGCCGCGGCCCAGCCCCGCCTTGAGTACCTGGCCCCTGAGTACGTGCTGACCATGAGCTGCGAGACGGCCAGCGACATGTTCTCCCTGGGCATGCTCATGTACGCCGCCGTCAACCGCGGCAAGACGCTGTTTGACTGCAACGAGAACGTGCAGACCTTCAAGAGGAACTGCGAGCAGGTGAGTTGAAGATGCTGCCGCCGTTTCACCGAAGAAACCTTTTTCCCTCCAAGAAGTGTCCTCAGTCTCTGGTTTTGCTCAGTGAGATGCGGGTTGTTGTTCAATGTTGCCCCTGGTTCTGGCTCTGCCTCTGGCTCTGCCTCTGTCTTTGCCTCTGCCTGTGCCTTTGCCTGTGCCTCTGCCTCTGTCTCTGTCTCTGCCCCTGCCTCTGCCTCTGCCTCTGCCTCTGCCTCTGCCTCTGCCTCTGCCTCTGCCTCTGCCTCTGCCTCTGCCTCTGCCTCTGTCCCTGCCTCTGTCTTTGCCTCTGCCTCTTTCTCTGCTTCTGCCTCTGGATCTGTCTCTGTCTCTGCCTCTGCCTCTGCCTCTGCCTCTGCCTCTGTCTCTGCCTCTGCCTCTGCCTCTGCCTCTGCCTCTGCCTCTGCCTCTGCCTCTGCCTCTGCCTCTGCCTCTGCCCCTGTCTCTGTCTCTGCCTCTGCCCCTGCCTCTGCCTCTGCCTCTGGCTCTGCCTCTGCCTCTGGCTCTGCTTCTGGCTCTGCCTCTGTCTCTGGCTCTGGCTCTGCCTCTGCCTCTGCCTCTGCCTCTGCCTCTGCCCCTGCCTCTGCCTCTGCCTCTGCCTCTGCCTCTGCCTCTGCCTCTGCCTCTGCCTCTGCCTCTGCCCCTGTCTCTGTCTCTGCCTCTGTCTCTTGATCCCTTCCTTTCCCTTTGATCCCTTTTTGTAACATACTGTTTTCTCTTCCTTTGGATCAACAGCTGAAATGCCTGAACATGTCCTTACTTGGAAGTCTCAGCGATGGGCTCAAGGAATACGTCAAGATGCTCCTGAGTGCTACGCCTACAGTCCGGCCCGATGCTGACCAGATCTCCAAGGTAACCGTCGCTATAGTAACCATCCCACAAACTACTCGTTTGTTGTCTGGTTTTGAAATCAACGGCCACAGTGATACTTGCATCGAAATGTGAAACAGGAAATTGATAATTTGGCAAAGAAAACTTTGACTGGACCGGGACTCGAACCTGAGACCTCTGGACTAACGTACCAGTGCTCTTTCATCTGAGCTACCCAGCCCTGGCAAAGACTAGTTGACTATTAGGGAAGGCCACCATCTAAGGGCTGGATAGTTAGATGGAAGAGCCCTGATACGTTAAGCCGGAGGTCTCAGGTTCAAGTCCCGGTCCAGTCAAAGTTTTCTTTGCCAATTTTTAAATTTGAAACTTTTTCATGTGTAATCTTATCAGTCAATAAGACAGAGCATTACTTTGTGTTTTGCAAAAGGACCTTAAACTTTCCCTAGTCCTCTCGAGTCTTTCTCTAGTCCTTTTTGAAAATCTTTTGATTGTTTTTTTTTTCGTCTCTCTCTTTGGTCGGGCAGATTCCTTTCTTCGAGGACGTGGGGTCAATGACCCTGCAGTACCTGGACTCCTTGTTTCAACGCGACAACTTGGCCAAGTCGCAGTTCTTCAAGGGCCTGCCCAAAGTCCTCTCCAATCTTCCCAAGGTACGGAGTGACCTCTTTCTCTTTTGACAAGTCAGACATGTTCTATAAGACCAGGCATTCCACTTTTCCGCTGATCTGTGGATTTCCGCGTTTTTTTTTATTCGGCCGAAAAAAGAAAAAAAATCCGTAAAAAATAAAATAAAAAAAAAATGCATCTGGATATTTCTTCTCCCCTAACTATTATTTAAAACACGTGCTGAGATTATGTTAAAAACTTTGTTGTTTACTTTTCATTTTGTGTAAAAAAAACAAAAACAAAAAACAATGCATCTGGATATTTCTTCTTCCCTAACTATTATTTAAAACACATGCTGAGATCAGGTTAAAAACTTTGATGTTTACCTTTCATTTTGTGTAAAAAAAAAAAAAAAAAAAAAAAAAATGCATCTGGATATTTCTTCTCCCCTAACTATTATTTAAAACACATGCTGAGATCAGGTTAAAAACTTTGATGTTTACTTTTCATTTTGTGTAAAAAAGAAAAAAAAAATTAAGCACAACTTTTCCTTGAAATTGGCTGAAGGATCCCAATTATCGTCGGTGTATAAAAAGCCCGGTGGAAGGGCTGAGGCGTGAAGAATCTTTCCCATCCAGTGGGACCACCGGAGCGAGAAGGACTTCACTGCGGTGTGTCGGTGTGCTAGTCTCAAGTCTTATCCAAAATTTGTTTTTTTTTCCCGTCTTCGGCAGAGAGTGGTTCACCAGCGAGTCTTGCCCAGCCTGAGCAAGGAGCTGGTGAACAAGGACATGATCCCCTTTGTCCTGCCCAACCTCCTCCACATCGCCGACGGCTGCACGGACCAGGAGTACGTCCGACTGGTCCTGCCCGAGCTCAAGCCTGTCTTCAAGGTTCAGGAGCCGGTGCAGGTGAGGTGCCACCACAAAACCAGCCGGAAGCAGTAGAGACTCATAGCTGCCAACCTACCTTCATGGAAATTAGGAATACTGCAGGAAATTCAAGGAAATTCAATTCAGGAATCTTCAAGGAAATTAGGAATACTGCAGGAAATTCAAGGAAATTCAATTCAGGAAACTTCAAAGAATTTAGGAATACTGCAGGAAATTCAAGGAAATTCAATTCAGGAAACTTCAAGGAAATTAGGAATACTGCAGGAAATTCAAGGAAATTCAATTCAGGAATACTGCAGGAAATTCAAGGAAATTCAATTCAGGAAACTTCAAGGAAATTAGGAATACCTCAGGAAATTCAAGGAAATTCAATTCAGGAATCTTCAAGGAAATTAGGAATACTTCAGGAAATTCAAGGAAATTCAATTCAGGAATACTGCAGGAAATTCAAGGAAATTCAATTCAGGAAACTTCAAGGAATTTAGGAATACTGCAGGAAATTCAAGGAAATTCAATTCAGGAAACTTTAAGGAAATTAGGAATACTTCAGGAAATTCAAGGAAATTCAATTCAGGAAACTTCAAGGAATTTAGGAATACTGCAGGAAATTCAAGGAAATTCAATTCAGGAAACTTCAAGGAAATTTGGAATACTTCAGGAAATTCAAGGAAATTCAATTCAGGAAACTTCAAGGAATTTAGGAATACTGCAGGGAATTCAAGGAAATTCAATTCAGGAAATTCAAGGAAATTAGGAATACTTCAGGAAATTCAAGGAAATTCAATACAGGAAACTTCAAGGAAATTAGGAATACTGCAGGAAATTCAAGGAAATTCAATTCAGGAAACTTCAAGGAAATTAGGAATACTGCAGGAAATTCAAGGAAATTCAATTCAGGAAACTTCAAGGAAATTAGGAATACTTCAGGAAATTCAAGGAAATTCAATTCAGGAAACTTCAAGGAAATTAGGAATACTTCAGGAAATTCAAGGAAATTCAATTCAGGAATACTGCAGGAAATTCAAGGAAATTCAATTCAGGAAACTTCAAGGAATTTAGGAATACTGCAGGAAATTCAAGGAAATTCAATTCAGGAAACTTCAAGGAAATTAGGAATACTGCAGGAAATTCAAGGAAATTCAATTCAGGAAACTTCAAGGAATTTAGGAATACGAGCCATCACGGAGCAAACTACATAGGAATACATGGGTATTTTCAAGTCAAAAATCAGAATCTGTTGTCAAGAGCTTGTAAAAAAAGTGATAGATTTTGACCCCAAAAGAGGAAGGATTCCTCTAAAGTAGGAGTGGTTGGCAGCTATTAAGATTGCTGTTTACACGCCGTCACGTGACTTATAGCGGGTATTTTTTTCATCTCATTTGGCACAAAGCACAGCAATGGAAACGTACAAAGAAAAATGTTGACAATATGATAGTCTTCTGTGCTCTCTTCCAACTCCTGCTCTGCACCAAATGAAAATAAAAAAAATGAAAAAAATTAAAAAATTTGAAATTTATTATGTTAATTTTTAGTTACAGTAGATTGTTGTGCCAGGTGGGGGACATGCTGTCCTCTGCAGACTGGTTGATCTTTGACCTCACCATTGACCTTTGGCCTTGGGGCTGACCCCTGTTGTCCCCGTCTCGCAGGTCATGCTGATCTTCATGCAGCGGATGGACATGCTGCTGACTAAGACGCCAGCCAGCGATATCAAGAACCACGTCCTGCCCCTGGTTTACAGGGCACTGGAAGCACCCTCCCCTCAGATACAGGTGAGGGGCTGGTAGACAGACAGGCAGACAGACGGGCAGACAGACAGACAGACAGACAGAGAGGCATTGGGTCTGACAGACTGACAGGCCTATCTGCTGTCTAACTGCACTCAGGAACCTATCTACTGATGCCTTGGTGCTAGTTAGAGAGGCAGAGAGAGACAGAGCCATACAGACATAGAGACATAGGGAGACAGAGAGACAGAGAGACACAGAGAGAGGTAGAGAGACAGAGAGACAGAGAGAGAGACAGAGAGAGAGACAGAGTGACAGAGAGAGACAGATAGAGACTGAGACAGATGGAGAGAGGCATACAGAGGTAGAGACAGGATGAAAGCGTGAGACGGAGAGAGAGAGAGAGAGCCAAGGATAGAGAAAGACCGAGAGACAGACAGAGACAGACAAACAGACAGATGAACAGACAGACACAGACGGACTCAGAGAGGCACAGAGAGAGAGACATGAAGTAAGGACCCCCACATTACCTCAGCAACTGCCCTTAAAATTCCATCACCAGTGATGCAAGCCAGACACAGACAAAAAGACATCCTGACACGCAGACAGATTCATCCCATCCAGTAACCCTGCCTCTGTGGCCTACGGAGGCCTCAAAGTGCCCTTTCGCCCAGTAATCCCCTCGCTCTCTCCTCCCCTTCTTCCCTCCTTCCTTTCCGTCTCCGGGTTTTCCCTTCCCAGGAGCTGTGCCTGACCATCCTGCCCACCTTTGCCGGTATGATAGACCAGTCCTCCATGAAGCACTCCATCATCCCTCGCATCAGGAAGCTCTGCCTGGAGACGGACCGCCTGTCGGTGAGACAAGAAACCCCCCTCTCCTGTCCCCCCTCCTCCTCCTCCACCTAGACTCTGCTAAATACTGCAGAAAAGAGGCATTTGTACGTTGCGTGACGTACCCGACTTTTCTTGAAATCGGCTGCTGGAGAGGGAAACTAGCGAGTCAGTCAGTGAGCTGTTTGCAAAAGTTTTTTTTTTTAGCGACTGGCCACAAAAAGTTGGGCGTTACCAAGGAGCTTGCAGCGACCAAACTCCTTCCGTTCCTGGTGCCACTGTACATCGACAACAACCTCAACCTCAAGCAGGTCAGTACACGACACTTAGTCTACCAAAGGAGTGTCATCCAAGCCTGCTAAGTCTGTAGACGATTTCAAAAAATTACTTCAGACCCATCTTTTGAATTTGTAATTATGCATGAACATGTCTGTATTCTACTATAACTGTCTTTTTTATTGTATTTTCATGTAGTTGATACCAAAAAGACTTTTGCAAACTGCTCACTGACTGACTCACTAGACTCCTTCCCCAGCAACCGATTTCAAGAAAAGTCGCGTAAGTCTCGCAACGTACAAATGTTGCGTAAGTCTTGCGCCCCAATGGCTCTTTTCTGCAGTATTTAGCAGAGGTAGCAAAAAGTTACGCAACAAAGTTTCATGAAATCGGCTGCAGGCTTCAGACGTCGTTCCGCGTCGGTTACTCTTTCCATTTCGGCTGTTTTTTCTTCGCTGAGTGGAACCCGAAAGCTTCACCTCTCAAGAGGGAATCACAGAGTATTCCAGTCTCGCGGCCATCGGGAGGATGCTCTCCGCCTCAGCAGGGAGAAACTGTGGGTTAAGAGTCTAAGCGTTTATCACGTCGAGCAGGGCAAACCCTCATTGAATTACATTCTCCTCGACGCAAAACATCATGTTATATCTACAATTTGATCTGACTATTGCTGTGTCATTGGAAGCAGGGCTAATGATCAGACTCTTGTCGTTTGTTTCCCCGTCAGTCTCGTGTGGGTGCGCTGGTCTGTACGGGAAAGCTGATGGAGCACATGGACAAGTGGTTTGTCCTGGACGAGGTCTTGCCCATGGTCATGGCTATTCCCTCCAGGGAACCCGCCGTACTCATGGGAATACTGGGTGAGTGGTCTGTAGACGAGTACCGGGGCTAACCTTACTGCAGCAGTATCAGCGGCAACTACAGAAACAAAAGCAACAACAGCAGCAGCAACAGCAACATCAGCAGCAACAACAGCCACAATAGCAAAAACAGCAGCAAGAACAGCAGCAACAACAACAACAACAACAACAAAAACATTAGCAACAACAACAAAAACAGCAACAGCAGCAACAACAACAACAGCAACAACAACAAAAACATCAACAACAGCAGCAACAACAACAACAACATTAGCAACAACAACAACAACAAAAACAGCAACAGCAGCAACAACAACAACAACAGCAGCAACAGCAACATCAGCAGCAACAACAGCCACAATAGCAAAAACAGCAGCAAGAACAGCAACAACAACAACAACAACAACAAAAACATTAGCAACAACAACAACAAAGACAGCAACAGCAGCAACAACAACAACAGCAACAACAACAACAACAAAAACATCAACAACAACAGCAACAACAACAACAACAACAACATTAGCAACAACAACAACAAAAACAGCAACAGCAGCAACAACAACAACAACAACAACAACAACAACAACATCAGCAGCAACAACAGATACAATATCAAAAACAGCAGCAACAACAGCAGCAACAGAAACAACAAGAACAGCACCACCAAAAGCAAAAAACACTTCCTCTCACACTTCATTTCACAGGGCAGAGAATAGAGTTCTGTAAATACATCTACTATTAATAAAACATTAAAGAAATGCAATGAAAAAAGAGAGACAAAATAATTCTACCTTTGATGAGGACAATGTCAGGCCCTCCAAATAAAAGAAAACAACAACAGAATGATTTTTATTTTTATTTTTATGATGTTTTCAGGAATCATCAAGTTAGCGACTGGCCACAAAAAGTTGGGCGTTACTAAAGAACTTGCAGCGACCAAACTCCTGCCTTTCCTAGTGCCTCTGTGCATTGACAACAACCTCAACTTGAAGCAGGTCAGTACACGACACTTTGTCTACAAAAACACTGTCATCTTCACCCGCTAAGATTATTTCAAGAATTTAAAAAAAATGATAAAAAGTCTGTTTTGTTTTGTTTGTAGTTCAATGCCTTCATGGTCGTTATCAAAGATCTGATGGGACATGTCGAGAACGAACAGCGAGGAAAGTTGGAGCAACTGAACTCCATGCAAGAAGAACAGAAGTGAGTGGAGTTTAGAACTGGGAGGGGTGACTAGTCTGAAGCAAGGCATGAACCTCCATCCCTATTGGTAGAAGACTGCCAGCCAATGCTGACAAATAGAACTGGGAGGGGTGACTAGTCTGAAGCAAGGCATGAACCTCCATCCCCTATTGGTTGGTAGACTGCCAGCCAAGGCTGACAAATAGAACTAGGAGGGGGTGACTAGTCTGAAGCAAGGCATGAGCCTCCATCCCTATTAGTGGTAGACTGCCAGCCAAGGCTGACAAATAGAACTGGGAGGGGTGACTAGTCTGAAGCAAGGCATGAGCCTCCATCCCTATTGGTGATAGACTGCCAGCCAAGGCTGACAAATAGAACTGGGAGAGGTGACTAGTCTGAAGCAAGGCATGAGCCTCCATCCCCTATTGGAGGTAGACTGCCAGCCAAGGCTGGCAAATGGAACTGGGAGGGAGTGACTAGTCTGAAGCAAGGCATGAGCCTCCATTCCTATTGGTTGGTAGACTGCCAGCCAAGGCTGAAAAATAGAACTGATATCGAATCGGAATCTTTGAAACTTCTCACCCTTCCTGTTCCTTGTTTCTAGGACGTCGGTCGATTTCAATCAGCGGCTACAGTCTCAGGCCAAAGCTGATGACAGTCCCTTTGCGGCCATGGGCATTGGCAACATGTCTAAGGAGTCTGCGGTGAGTTTTTTTAAACCCCCACGATCCAGGTCACAAATCCATCTCGCTATCTATCCCATCCAGGGGTCCCCCATTGCAGCGGGAATCGATCCTGAATTATTTCAGCTGGTTTCCAAATGGCCCGATCGAAGTAGTCAACCGATGGGTGGACCAGCCCTGGGTTTTGGTTTGAAGATGAGGCTACTGGGACCAGGAAAGAAACCATGGTCCTGAGGCTGGTTCTCAAATGGCAGACCACAGTAGTCAATATGGGTGGACCAGCCTGGGTTTTGGGTCAAGATAAGGCTACTGGGACCAGGGAAGAAACCATGGTCCTGAGGCTGGTTACCAAATGGCAGACCACAGTAGTCAATATGGGTGGACCAGCCTGGGTTTGGGGTCAAGATGAGGCTACTGGGACCAGGGAAGAAACCATGGTCCTGAGGCTGGTTCTCAAATGGCAGACCACAGTTAGTCAACTGATGGATGGACCAGCCCTGGGTTTTGGTTTGAAGATGAGGCTACTGGGACCAGGGAAGAAACCATGGTCCTGAGGCTGGTTACCAAATGGCAGACCACAGTAGTCAATAGGGGTGGACCAGCCTGGGTTTTGGGTCAAGATGAGGCTACTGGGACCAGGGAAGAAACCATGGTCCTGAGGCTGGTTACCAAATGGCAGACCACAGTAGTCAATATGGGTGGACCAGCCTGGGTTTGGGGTCAAGATGAGGCTACTGGGACCAGGGAAGAAACCATGGTCCTGAGGCTGGTTCTCAAATGGCAGACCACAGTTAGTCAACTGATGGATGGACCAGCCCTGGGTTTTGGTTTGAAGATGAGGCTACTGGGACCAGGGAAGAAACCATGGTCCTGAGGCTGGTTCCCAAATGGCAGACCACAGTTAGTCAACCGATGGGTCGCCTAGCCTAAGTTTGGAGTCAAGTTGAGGGCTTCTGGGACCAGGGAAGAAACCATGGTCCTGAGGCTGGTTACCAAATGGCAGACCACAGTTAGTCAACCGATGGGTTGACCAGCCTGGGTTTTGGGTTCAAGATGAGGCTACTGGGACCAGGGAAGAAACCATGGTCCTGAGGCTGGTTACCAAATGGCAGACCACAGTAGTCAACCAATGGGTCGACCAGCCTGGGTTTGGGTTCAAGATGAGGCTACTGGGACCAGGGAAGAAACCATTGTCCTGAGGCTAGTTACCAAATAGCAGACCACAGTAGTCAACCAATGGGTCGACCAGCTTTCCTGAGTCCCTCTCTATCTCCTTCTTTCCTTAGCCCTTAACCCTGAGTGGCTTTCTAGCCTTACTTGGGTCAAATTTACATAAAAATTGAAACAAAACAAAAATGATGCTCATTAACATTACCATGGCAACGCCAGTCACGATTTGTTTCCTTTACTCGTTCCGCAGATGGACGACATGTTTGAGACCTTTGGGCTGAGCGAGTACCTGGGAGATGGGGCTAATAAAGTAGAGGCCATTAACCGCGGAACTGGTTCCGGTTCGGGCGGGTCTAAACCGATCCCGGCCGGTTCCTCGTCCCAGCCTGCTGCAGCGGCCGCCGCCAAGTACAAGCCGCCGTCCTCGGTCTCCCTGAGCATGGAGGAGAAGCAGCGCATCCAGAGCGAGCAGGAGTTCCAGCAGCGGGCCAAGCGGCAGCCGCAGTCGCAGCTGCAGCCTGGAGGCAAGGCTAGCGCCGCCCCTGCACCCAAGCAGCCCAAGGACATGTCCCACCTCCTGCTAGACTCCTCTCCAGGCTCCAGATCGGGCCTCGGCGCGCCGGGGACGAACGGCATGTCGCTGGGCCCCACTACGGCTCGATCCTCGTTCGGTGGGGGAAGTAGTAGTAGTAGTAGTGGTAATAGTGTGGGGGGACAGAGTTTTGGCGTGAGCTCGTCCATCGGCGGAACGGCTGGAGCGAAGACTAGCCAGGCGGGACTGCCTAGCAACCAGACAGCGGGGAAGCCCAAGCCCAACATGGCCGCCTTTGATAATTTGCTGGGACCGTCGCAGAAGCCGAAGCAGACGTTAAACCAGATGGGGCCCAAGACAGTGGGAGGGGCGCAAGGCATGATGGGTAACCAGGGCATGATGGGAAATCAAGGCATGATGGGTAATCAGAGCATGATGGGTAACCAAGGCGTGATGGGTAACAAGGGCATGATGGGAAATCAAAGCATTATGGGTAACCAGAGCATGGCAGGTAACCAAGGCATGATGGGAAATAAAGGCATGATGGGTAACCAAGGCATGATGGGAAACCAAGGCATCATGGGAAACCAAGGCATGATGGGAAACCAAGGCATGATGGGAAACCAAGGCATGATGGGAAACCAAGGCATGATGGGAAACCAAGGCATGATGGGTAACCAAGGCATGATGGGAAACCAAGGCATGATGGGTAACCAAGGCATGATGGGTAACCAAGGCATGATGGGTAACCAAGGCGTGATGGGAAGACAGCAGCAAGGCATGATGGGAGGTTTTGACCCATTGGCTGGTAGTTCGTCCTCAAACCCACCTTCTAAGAATCCACCCGGTGCCCTCATGTCCTTATTAGACAATTAATCCCCCTCAAAAGCTCTTATCTTTGATTTTAACGTTCAACTTCTAATCATGATTTAAATATAGAAACATCTGCCAGGTTCACATTAAACTTTGCCTGCTAATAATCACTTTGAATTCAAAGCCTTCAGCAGTAGCAAAACTAGTTTAGGTTTTGTAACTTAAAGGTTTTTTTCTTTCTGGCTGTGGCTTCAAATTATGCTTAAGTCTATGGAAGCTGCCAGCTAGCGGCTGCAGCCAATTCTCATAGACTCTTGAAGATTAAAAATCGTTGTGTGGCACTTTTGGAGCACAGTAAAGTGATTGGCCATTTGAATTTGGCGGAGAGAAAGTCATAATAAAGGATTAAGTGATGCCACGGTTGCCTTGAGAAAAGACTAACCAAGTTCCGAGCCCACCCCCACATCAAATACATTGTATTATACAATCAATTTCCCAGTACTCCAAATAATCTAAAAAAAAAAAAAAAAAATATCCCTGTGTAAATACAATTTCCCCAAAGCAGCAGTTCTTAATCCCTCCCAAAAGTTTGACCAGATTTAGTCTCTGCTGTTACATAACCCGTGAAAGAAGGATGCATTAGAAGCATAGGATTTTTTTTTAATAAGTCAAACAATGAGTCCGTTCTCCCATTGAGCTAGTATAAGTAGGTTTCCCCAATGCAAATACTTTTATCTGATCAGCGTATTTGCATGGCCACCCGATTGTGTGACAAGTATGTGGCCTGTGGAGAAAGATTTTAGTCTAGTTGACTATTAGAGAAGGCTAGTTGACTATCATAGCCCTTTTTCCAAAGCCCGGCTTTGGGTCAGGCTCTGGCTTTGTCTTTCTTTCTTTCGTCCATTTTTAAGTACAAGGCACGGAAACTGGTCGCCTTTAGCTTCGTTTTGGATTGTTATACTGCGTTTTTGAAAAAACAAAATCCAAAGCTTCAACTTCGACAAAGAACTCCAACCTGTGTTTTCAGCTTTTTGGATGACAGAGACAAAGCCGGAGCCGAAGCCTAAGCCGGGTTTTGGTAAAAAGGGCTTAGGGAAGGCCACCATCAAAGGGCTGGATAGCTCAGATGGTAAAAGCCCTGGTACATTAGTCCAGAGGTCTAGGGTTCAAGTCCTGGCCCAGTTTTCAATTCCAACTTTTTCAAATTGTTAAACAAGTTCCCAGTCAGTTTTTCCTTTGTTTGTTTGACCGAAATATTTTCAACTGACCGCTGAATATCGATATTTCACTGAGATTGGTAGCTCCAAATGCATGTATTCTTGTAGAACTGTACTCTTTGAAATAGTATTTGTGTCATTTTGTATTTTGTTTGGCTGTATAGCAAATAAGTATCTTGTACCTACCATGCTATTTTTTAAATGGTACTTCTGTATAATTATATTCCAATTATTTATTCTTAAAACACTCAATGAAAAGATGTATAGATATTATTCGGGTGATTTTGTTTTTGTACAGGTCATATCACATCACATTCCAGAACACCTCAGAATTATTTAATTTGATCACCTTTGGTTATTATTTCATGTCGTATTTCAAATTTGCAATCTATTGATTAGAACTAAACAATGTCTTGGGGTGAAGTTAACATTCAGCCAGAAATTCAACAAAAATTCCCTGTTTTTAATGTGGGTCATCACTCATCAGTGCAGTATTTCCATATTGATGATAATTTTGTTTTCTTTTTGAGAACTTCTGCCTCAAAAATGGTGCATTACGATTGGAACGTGATTTTTTGGGCTGTAGGGTTAATTATAATATCTTAGAAAAATCGATATTATGGAATGTGATTAAAGATTACTATTGGAAACATGATTGTGTGGGTGTGTATTATTCATGTGGAGAGTGGTTTAAAGTTGAAGTTAGTGATATCTTGGTAGTTTGTAGGATCAAAACCTCGGACCCTCGTCCAAACATAAATATAAAAATATAAAAATAGAAACAGAAAAATAGAAAAATAGAAAAATAGAAAAATAGAAAAATAGAAAAATAGAAAAAATAGAAAAATAGAAAAATAGAAAAATAGAAACAGAAAACTCGAAAAATAGAAAAATAGAAAAAAGAAACAAAAAAATAGAAAAATCAAAACAGAAAAATAGAAAAATAAAAAAATAAAAAAATAGAAAAATAGAAAAATTAAATAATATAATGATAGAAAAAAATGAAAAATAGAAACATGAAAATAGGAAAAAGGAAACATTGAAAAATTGAGCTCATTTGATCGCTGACAATTTTGTTTGGATAAGACTTTTTTTATTCCAAGCAAATCATGGCATAGAGCCAAGATGGGCAGGCAGGTCAAACTAAAAATATACTTTTTAAAAATTGACCAAATATTAATATTATCTTCTTATATCTAGGGACCCGGTTAATCTACGGCGTTCTCAACAGGTGCGTTCGTCGTCTGCAGTGGAAGCAGAATGGAAGCGTCCAAAAAGTTTTAAGGGGTGCTTTTAGCCAAAACGTCAACCTTTGAAAACGAATCATTGGTATTTTATCCCTGAAATTCATTGTTGAATATTTTCAAAGTCTCCCAATTCTGTGTATTTAAATTTATGTCATAACATTAGTTAATTCATTTGATTATAGTTTAAAACTAAAGTGATAGATATCTTTGAAACACCTTAGTGTCAAGAATGGTACGTTCAGAAATAGCTTGGCACGTCCATATGGCGTGACAGGTGTTTGTAGTTCTCGTCTAACCTCGGGTGGAAGTTTTTTTTTTCGATCGGACTTGCCTCCGTTTCGACCCCGAAATCTCGGCGAAATCACCGGGAAAATTCACCCAAGACTCCAGGATGCTATTCAGCAGGTGCTTCTCCCCGTCCAGGTGGGGGTCTGTGCTGACGAGGAGCCGGCGGAAAGTCCGTGGATCCTCCTTGAGAACTGGGCTGGAGTGTGGCCTCGGTGGTACTGGCAGAGTCCGGGGACTGTGCGCAGCGGGCGCCAGCGAGCCGGCCCGCCGTGGCGCCACGGCGGCCGACGAGGGCCGGCCCCGCTGGAGCTACGAGGAGACCTACCGGAGATCCCTCGAGTCGCCCAGGGAGTTCTGGGAGGAGGAAGCCGAGAAGATCACCTGGTTTAAAAAGTGGGACAGAACTCTCGACGATAGCAAGTCGCCATTCTTCAGATGGTGAGACCACTCACAGTCACAGTTGATAATTTCAAGAAATTATTAATATTATTATTAGAATTTAGATAAGAATAAAAGGTTTGCATGGTGGAAACAAACTTAGTGGAAGGTTTGCGGTGACACCATATTGTATATCTCTTCTCTTTCAAGAAGTATGGCTCTGAAAAGAGCCATACTTCTTGTTACTTCGTGCATTTCTCTTGAAAGAGAAGAGAGATAGATGGTGTCACCGCAAACCTTCCACCAAGAAATTATTATTTTGTTACTGTCTGATGTTTGGATCCTAGCAAGACCGGTCATTTTAAACTTCGCAGTGGCTGTTGTTACGGCAGTCGTCCGTGTAGTTCCCTGACTTCACAGTATTTGTCAGGATGTTTAGCTCTTGGAACCAGACTATCAGCTAAGACTGGTTCAACCAGCCTGCAATGCTGAAGAAATACAATCAAGTCAGGGAACCACACGGACGACTGCCGTAACAACAGCCACTGCGTTTAAACTTTTAAAGCCAGTGAGTGCGTCGAAATTTGGAACTTTTTTCGAATTACTTCCAGGCCTTGATTTCTTCCTTTTTTCCTTTTTCTTCCTTTTCAATTTTTATTCTTTTTTGAAGAAAAAAAAGTGCCGTTTGACAATTGAGTGAGGGTATTTTAAAACAAAAATCCTTCCCAGAAAGGTCCTGCTCGTAAATTATAACGTCCCGGGATCCATGAAATTTGTTCGGTATTGCGGTCGTTTGTTATAAAGCAGTTGCTGTCGCATATTTTGTACACAAAAATCAGAAACCAAAGGGGATGTTCGTTATATCGGCGTTTGTTATAGCAACGTTGAAAAATTAAAAAAATATAAACAGCGCCATCTAGCAGCCTTAGTTACCCATTCGTGATCACTTTGTATCTTTTCGTCTGGTAGGTTTGTCGGTGGAAGAACTAACATATGTTACAATGCGGTAGATCGGCACGTCGATAATGGGTACGGGGAACAAACTGCCATTATCCACGACAGCCCAGTGACGAACACGATCGACAAACTCTCGTATCGCGACTTGCAAGAACAGGTATGTCGGACAAGAACAGGTCTTTTTCTTTGATCAGGTGCTTTTCTGTTTTTTTTAACTTGGGTTATTGAAAAAGTACATCTTGTGGAGTGCAGCAGGGTTAGGGTCCACCGAACCCCACAGAATGCACCCACTGTTGCATCTTGTGGAGTGCAGCTGGGTTAGGGTCCACAGAATCTCCACAGAATGCAACCCACTGCTGCGTCTTGTGGAGTGCAGCAGGGTAAGGGTCCACAGAATCTCCACAGAATGCAACCCACTGCTGCATCTTGCGGAGTGCAGCAGGGTTAGGGTCCACTGAATCCCCACAGAATGCACCCCACTATTACATCTTGTGGATTACAGCAGGGTTAGGGTCCACAGAATACTCCACAGAATGCACCCACTGCTGTATCTTGTGGATTACAGCAGGGTTAGGGTCCACAGAATCTCCACAGAATGCACCCACTGCTGTATCTTGTGGAGTGCAGCAGGGTTAGGGTGCGCAGAATCCCCACAGAATTAAACTCCCTGTTGCATCTTGTTGAATGTCGCTTTCCAGCTCAGCAACGGACCCTATGTCAAATTCCAATTGATTTGCATTTGATGTTGCTGAATTGTTTTCGGTGTTGGGAATTTCTCGTCCATTTTTTGACCGAGCGCAGGTAGCCAAGCTAGCGGCTGTCTACGTTTCTCAAGGCGTGAAATATGGGGACCGCATTGTCATCTACATGCCCATGATACCACAGGCTGTTGTAGCCATGCTAGCGGCGGCCCGCATCGGCGCCATTCACGTCCTCGTCTTCGGGGGTTTTGCCTCAAAGGAGCTGTCCGTCAGGATTAACCACTGCAAGGTTTGTCAAAGCGATCGATCATCTGATTAATCAATCGATCAATTGACCGATTGGCTGATCAGTCACAGATTATTGGTCGATTCATCAGTCAGTCAATCAATCAATCTATCTATCAATCTATCAATCAATCAATCAATCGATCAATCAATCAATCAATCAATCAATCAATCAATCAATCAACCAATCAATCAATCAATCAATCAGTCAGTCAGTCAGTCAATCAATCAATCAATCAATCAATCAATCAATCAATCAGTCACTGATCAATCAATCAAGTGCAATGTGGTGGTGGTCGATCATCTTATCAACCGATCCATCAATTGACCGATTGGCTGATCAGTCACTGATTATCGGTCGATTGATCAATCAAGCAATTTTTCACCGATCAATTGGTTTCTTGATCAATCAATCTGTCAATTAATCAATTAGCTGCAATTTTTTGTGAAGTGACTGATCATCTGACCAACTGTAATCAGCTTCCACCATGCAAACCTTCAAGTCTTATCGACATACTCTCTGATGCAAAGAGTTGCTGACTCTTTTCAGAGCCACACTCCTTGAAAGAGAAGTGCTACATGGTGTCACCGCACACCTTCAACTTTGTACTTCCACCATGCAAACCTTCTGGTCTTTCTTTTCGTCTTTTTTTTTAGCCAAGATTAATAGTTTCAGCTTCCTGCGGTGTTGAGCCCAACCGTCTGGTCGACTACAAGGAACTATTGAACAATGCCATCAGTCTCAGTGAACACAAACCGGAAAAGTGTCTCATCTACAATAGACCCAATGTAAGTATCCCTTCTGGGAAAACCTGAACCGCAAAACTTGTATGTTACATGTATGCATGGGGTGGGGGGGGGGCTTAATTTCAGTCAGCAAGTAGTTTTGAAACAAGGTTTCTTGACATTATACAAACAAATTGTGGTCTTAATTCAAGTGAAAATAATTATTGATCAATGAAATTATTTTTCGGTTCAAATGTTTGTGTTTACAGTTTCCCCCTGCTGATCTGATTGCCGACCAAGACCTCTGTTGGCAGGAGTGCATGTCAAAGGTCAGGGGTCATGACTGTGTGCCTGTGCTGTCAAATGACCCCGTTTATTTGCTGTACTCGTCGGGAACGACGGGTCAACCCAAGGTACAGTATTCAAATGTTTCAAGTTTTGCTAAAAAAAAAAACCCTGTCCAAAATTAGGAGGGCCTGACGTTTCGATCCTAGCAGGACCTTAATAATATATCAAAGGCAGAATGGCAGGGACAACATAGGAAGGGGAGAGTAACAGGGACATGGATGACAGACCAGTACCTGTAAATGTAAACCTATTTATGAATATTCATCAGTGGTGACCTACCTTTAAAGGTCACCCCAGGCAGTAGCTGTTATTGTTGTAAACCTATTTATGAATATTCATCAGTGGTGACCTACCCTTTAAAGGTCACCCCAGGCAGTAGCTTTTATTGTTGCGAACCTATTTATGAATATTTATCAGCGGTGACCTACCCTTTAAAGGTCACCCCAGGCAGTAGCTTTTATTGTTGTGAACCTATTTATGAATATTCATTAGTGGTGACCTACCCTTTAAAGGTCACCCCAGGCAGTAGCTTTTATTGTTGTGAACCTATTTATGAATATTCATCAGTGGTGACCTACCCTTTAAAGGTCACCCCAGGCAGTAGCTGTTATTGTTGCGAACCTATTTATGAATATTCATTAGTGGTGACCTACCCTTTAAAGGTCACCCCAGCCAGTAGCTTTTATTGTTGTGAACTTCCTTATGAATATTCACCAGCACTTGGTGACCTACCCTTAAAGGTCACCCCTAGGGCAGTAGCTTTTTTTTTCTCCTCTGTAAAACCCTTCCACTGTTTTTCACTTAGTATACCTTGAAGCACTGGGCACTCAGTGATTTTTAGTCTGCAGTGCAAACCCTCATTGATTTTGAGGTTTCAATTGTGAGTTGTTGATCCAATTGTAATGATGCAAATTCTAGTCCCCCCCCCCCAAGAATGAAAGAAGTTGGGGGGTTTGAGAGATCTTTGGAAGTCAAAGGATGTTCTAGCATGTCAGGAATGCTTTTTATTTGGATGGGGAAGGGTTGTGGTTTGTGGGTTGGATGTGTGCATGGTCCATTCAGAGTGGAAGAGTGCTTCTTTACAGTGCTGCAAATGATTGAGGCCATTCATGGGGGCAGGAATCTTTACAGTCTGCTTACTTGGTCCGCTAGACAAAACTGTCTAACACTAGTGGTGGAAGATTGACTGTTCTAGATTGGAAGGATTGCTTAACAAATGATATCGTGTTGGTCGGGGCTGTTGAGTTTGAAAGCTCACTCCCTTCAACTGGAGTGAAACTTACCATAGAGTGTCTATGGGGTGGTCATGATAATGTCCACTTTAAAAAAAATATAGTCACATGAATGAGTGAAAATTCATCAGATGCATAAAGTTATTACTAGAAATAGATTCAAACAAAAAGTTTAAATCAATTTTGTGAAATTTCGCTGTAAAATTATATTTCATGAACTTTATCATTCCCGCTGGTAGTAATCTTTCACTCCAGGGAATCACGTGGAACAGTGACCAATCAGGTGCCAGAATGCCATTCTGTGACGTCGCTGTGTTGTCCCATGCTTGTTTTAATGTGTAGTGATCCAGTAAAATGCCTGCGTATGTTTCACAAGGTTTTCCTCGATTTTTACAGGGACAGAGTGAATTATTTTACTTAAATACCTTCGCCATAAAAGGTTGGAAAAAAACCTAAATCCCCAATAGATCACCCATTATTATGTAGAAAATTGACACTAAACTGAAATTAAACGAACTCTTACCAACAGAGTATGAGAGAGACACAGAAGAGAGTGAGACAGAGATAGACAAATGGAGACGTAGATTTAGAGAAAGGGACAAAGAGAGACACAGATAGAGAGACAGAGAGTCTAACAGTGAGGAGGAGTCATATGAGGTTTACACTGTCAAGCTTATTAAGCTAAAAAAAGTAACTTTTTTATCTTTTTGTATATAATAACTGGATTGTATTTTACATTTGTTTTTAGTACTTTTGTACCGATTCTGCCTATAAGAAATGCCCTGCTAGGATCAAAATGTCACACCTTCTAAATCCAGGAGGGTAATGACTAACACCATGCATGCTTTCTGATAATCCTTCTTTTGTGTTCACTCCACCACACTTCTCTCTTTGATCTTTCCCCCTCTTCTCACTAATCCCTACCCTACTCCTTGCCCTTCCCTTTGATGTCTCCCTACCAGCTTTACTGTAGTTGTCCTTTGTTCCCCATCCGTGTCCTATTCACTCTCTTCCCCCTTCCTTCGTGCACATGTATCTGTTTTGTCCTTGTCACTCTGCCTTTGAGAAAGGTCCTGCTACTGCTAGGATCCAAAATTGGGCCCACTAAATGTTTAGATTTGCATTTTGGTGATTTTAGTCAGTAAGAAGTTTGCAACATTTTTGTATATCACCTTCTAAATTGATAGGATTTTAATTTAGGTCATTTTAGTCAGTAAGCAGTTCGCAATATTTTGGTATTATATTTGTTTGGAGTATTTCAATTTATAATTTCATGGTGTATTTTGTTGCCTTTCATTGCATTTTATGTTTTTTTATATTTTTTGGTTAATTTCCAGGCAATAGTTAGGCCCAGTGGCTGTCACTCAGTGGTACTGAACTGGACCATGAAGAATCTGTATGGAATGGACCCGGGTGAGGTGGGTTACCAGACTTGGATATTTGTTCAAATTGACACAGAAGCAGCATAATGTATATTCAAAGAACGAAATTTCCTGGGATGTTTTGATTTATGCATTTAAAGGAGTATAGGGGTGTGATCCCTGGAGATATACGGCAGTTAATGGTTGAATTGCTTCTGACTGGCGCCCCCACCCCGGCAAAGACTAGTTGACTATCAGGGAAGGCCACCATCTAAGGGCTGGATAGCTCAGATGGGAGAGCACTGGTACGTTAATCCAGAGGTCTGAGGTTCAAGTCCCGGTCCAGTCAAAAGTTTTCTTTTTTTTGCCATCATTTTCCAATTGTTAAATTTATGTGTTCATTACATTTGTTCTTCAGTTTGAGGCAGAATTAGTCACAGGTTCGAATCCATCCCGGTCACCATATTGTGCTTAGTTATGCAGGCTATCAGCGCCTTCAGAAACATGTCTGAAATGTGGCTTTTTGTTTTCTCTCCCTGGCCTACAGGCATGGTGGGCGGCCTCTGACCTCGGCTGGGTCGTAGGTCATTCGTACATCTGCTATGCCCCGTTGCTAGGGAGGTGTCAGACAATATTATATGAGGTAAGCAAGACCAGGAGTTTGGTCGTCTTGAAAAATCCCTACAAGTAGAATCGGACGATGGTCTACGACTTTAGGTATAGAGGCTTACACCTTGCTTCAGACTAGTCACGCCCTCCCAGTTCTATTTGTCAGCCTTGGCTGGCAGTCTACCACCAATAGGGATGGAGGCACCTGCCTTGCTTCAGACTAGTCACCCCCTCCCAGTTCTATTTGTCAGCCTTGGCTGGCAGTCTACCAACCAATAGGGGATGGAGGCTCATGCCTTGCTTCAGACTATTCACCCCTCCCAGTTCTATTTGTCAGCCTTGGCTGGCAGTCTACCAACCAATAGGGATGGAGGCTCATGCCTTGCTTCAGACTAGTCATCCCCTCCCAGTTCTATTTGTCAGCCTTGGCTGGCAGTCTACCACCAATAGGGGATGGGGGCTCATGCCTTGCTTCAGACTAGTCATCCCCTCCCAGTTCTATTTGTCAGCCTTGGCTGGCAGTCTACCAACCAATAGGGATGGAGGCTCATGCCTTGCTTCAGACTAGTCAGTAGTCACCCCCTCCCAGTTCTATTTGTCAGCCTTGGCTAGCAGTCTACCACCAATAGGGATGGGGGCTTATGCCTTGCTTCAGACTAGTCACCCCCTCCCAGTTCTATTTGTCAGCCTTGGCTGGCAGTCTACCACCAATAGGGGACAGAGGCTCATGCCGTGCTTCAGAACAGAACTGAACGGCCCGGAACTGACTTGAACCGACCAGAAGGAATCCTTTACCCCCTTCCCGTCTCCAATTCTTTTGGTTTTCAGGGCAAACCGGTCGGCACGCCCGATGCCGGTGCCTTTTTCCGCGTCCTGCAGCAGCACGACGTGGGGGGCATGTTCACGGCGCCGACGGCCATCCGAGCGATCATGAAGGAAGACGAGAGAGGAGAGGAAGCTAAGAAGTACCCTCTGGACAAGTAAGTGATGCAAACCTTATCAAATCCCCCCCCCCCCCCAAAAAAAAAAAAAAAAAAAAAAAAAAAATAGATAAAAAAATAAATAAAAAAAATAATAATAATATTTGAATTTGTGGTCAAGTAATGATTGGTGGATTGATCGTTTGTATTTTTGTCAATTTTCTTTTAGGGCAAGTCCATATTTGGCACCAATCGAAGCAAAGTGTCTTTAGATTTGCAGAATCATTCTGGTATTCGACTGTTCAATCTTGCATTGTTCCCTTGCAATTTCAATTGTGTATTCTTGCATGCTGCTATGAACCTGCTTGTGTAACGGTATTCAGAATTGCTTGTTATTTTTGCATGTGGATTGATATTCTGAAAGCATGATTCATATTTTT
This sequence comes from Luidia sarsii, assembly GCA_949987565.1. NCBI lineage: Eukaryota > Metazoa > Echinodermata > Asteroidea > Paxillosida > Luidiidae > Luidia > Luidia sarsii. The sequence continues at coordinate 10,727,669 of OX465120.1, read as the reverse complement.
GATATTGTAAATGTTTTGTGTTCCATTTCAAGGCTGGATTATAGGCTTATTGAGCCCAAGGGATTTTTTGTTTTTGGTTTCATCCTGTCCAACTTCAAACATATTTTCTTCTATTTTGTGGTTTCTGTCCCGAATTGTAGTTTTCCCCATTTTGTGTGTGTGTTACATGTAGATTTAATAGATATATCATGAAGATGTTATGTCACTGATTTATCATGTTGTATCTACGATGCAACGCGGTACCCACCGTTATACAGATTCAAATCCACCACACGACCTAGACCAGCTCAGTGGTCAAGTGGTTAAGACGTCTGCACTAGATAGGGGGAGTTGCAGATTCAAATCCCGCCCGAACTGCCTGAATTTTTTTCATCAGGCATCGGGCAAAGCACTGAGCATTCAGTATTTATAATGTCGAGTAGGGCAAACCCTCATTGAATGACATTCTCCTTGATGCAAGCATCATTAAGTGGAAGGTTTGCGGTGACACCATGTCGCACTTCCCTTTCAGAGGCACACTCCTTCTCCAAAGAGAAGTGTTACGTGGTGTCACCGCAAACCTTCCACTTAGTACTTCCACCATGCAAACCTTCAAGTCTTATCGTCATTCTCCCTGATGCAAAGAGTTACCGGCTCTTGTCAGAGCCACACTCCTTCTTGAAAGAGGAGTGCTACATGGTGTCACCGCAAACCTTCCACTTAGTTCTTCCACCATGCAAACCTTCAAGTCTTATCGTCATTCTCCCTGATGCAAAGAGTTACCGGCTCTTTTCAGAGCCACACTCCTTCTTGAAAGAGGAGTGCTACATGGTGTCACCGCAAACCTTCCACTTGGTACTTCCACCATGCAAATCTTCAAGTCGTTTTTCAACTCAGGCTATCGTGGATCAAGGAGATATCGTAGAACGTGCCGTCTTTTCACTTAAGTCTCATGCAAGAATCATTGTTGTATCTTTGACGATGTGTGCGTCATTCAGGTTCCGATTGATGTATGTCGCGGGAGAGCACTGCGACCAGGAGACGATGCAGTGGTGTAAGGACGTCCTGAAGACCCCTGTCCTTGACAACTGGTGGCAGACAGGTAATGCGCCAAGAATCCAATCCACTCCCAGGACCTCTCAGCCAAGCTCCCTCCCTTTCCCTCTCTCCCGAACAAACTGAGGATCACAACCAAGATTTTGTGACCAAGATTTTTTTTTTTCATATTCTCTCTGGACCTCAGAAACTGGCTGGGCCATCACGGCTGCGCCCGTCGGTCTGGGAACGGACCTGCATCCGCCGCACGGAGTAACAGGCAAGCCGGTACCGGGCTGGAATGGTATGTGTAGCATATGGTGTCCCCGTTCTCCTAAAATATGCCTCTGTGTCTGTCTCTGCCTCTGTTTCTTCCTCTTCCACTGCCTCTTACACTGCCACTGCCTCTGCCTCTGTCTCTGCCTCTGTTTCTTCCTCTTCCACTGCCTCTTCCACTGCCACTGCCTCTGTCTCTGCCTCTGTCTCTGCCTCTGCCTCTGCCTCTGCCTCTGCCTCTGCCTCTGCCTCTGCCTCTGCCTCTGCCTCTGTCTCTTCCTCTTCCACTGCCTCTGCCTCTGTCTCTGCCTCTGTTTCTTCCTCTTCCACTGCCTCTTCCACTGCCACTGCCTCTGCCTCTGTCTCTGCCTCTGCCTCTGTCTCTGCCACTGCCTCTGCCTCTGTCTCTGCCTCTGTCTCTGCCTCTTCCTCTGCCTCTGTCTCTGCCTCTGCCTCTGCCTCTGCCTCTGCCTGAGCAATGATATTTGACATTTCTCTTTGTTTTTCAGTAAAAATCTTGGATGACAATTGCCAGGAGTTGAAACCAGGAGAACTGGGCAGAATTGCCGTCAAGTAAGTAAATAATATATGAGCGGATTATCAAAGTTTGATTTGATTGATCAATGTTTTTTTTCTTAAATTTCTTGATATTGATCCATTTTTTTTTTTTTTTACCAGATTGCCTCTTCCACCCGGTGCTATAAATTCTCTCTGGGAGAACGATGAACGTTACCAAAGTCTGTACTTTCAGTCTTATCCTGTAAGTACCGGCTATTTCTCAATCTGTATTCTCAAAGTGTACTTAATTTCCATTTTTGCATTTGAAAGCCACATGCATATTTGCATTAAAAATCATGGTGTATTTTGAATATTTGTGAATGATTTGCATAATTTTGCAATTGATTTGCATATTTGTGATTGATTTGCATATTTGTGATTGATTTGCATATTTGTGATTGATTTGCATATTTGTGTCTATTTTGCATATTGTTCTGTCATTTTCATGCAAGGTTTGAATTATTGTGTGCAATTTGCATATTAACTTTGATGATTTGCATATCTATGGGTGATTTAATTTTAATTTAATTTTATATTTGCATTGCTTCATCTAGATATGTATGAATTGCATTTTTTATCAGTCAGATTTGCATTTTGAATCATGTGATGTGCATTTTGAATCATTTGATGTGCATTTTGAATCATGTGATGTGCAGTTTGAATCATGTGATGTGCATTTTGAATCATGTGATGTGCATTTTGAATCATGTGATGTGCATTTTGAATCATGTGATGTGCAGTTTGAATCATGTGATGTGCATTTTGAATCATGTGATGTGCATTTTGAATCATGTGATGTGCATTTTGAATCATGTGATGTGCAGTTTGAATCATGTGATGTGCAGTTTGAATCATGTGATGTGCAGTTTGAATCACATGATGTGCATTTTGAATCACGTGATTTCCAAGTAGGACCCCTGACTTCTGGGATTACGGTACTCACCTCTCTGGCAAACTCATTCCCAGGGCTACTACGATACGATGGACGCTGGCTGTAGCACTCCGGAGGGCTACATCTCGGTCCAGTCACGGGCCGATGATGTCATCAACGTGGCCGGTCACCGAATCGCAGCCTCGGCCATTGAGGAGGTGAGGTATCTAGGAATTGCGTCTGGGGTCATCTTTGGTACGGTGAAGTGTCAAACCAATTTACCCCAAATGATGCTCACATCTGCCTAGACTAGACTCAATTAAACTTCGCTAACCTTCCACTCGGTATTTCCACCATGTCATGCAAAGAGTTACCGGCTCTTTTCAGAGCCACACTCCTTGAAAGAGAAGTGCTACATGGTGTCACCGCAAACCTTCCACTTAGTATTTCCACCATGCAAACCTTCAAGGCTTATCATAATTCTCCCTGATGCAAAGAGTTACCGGCTCTTTTTAGAGCCACACTCCTTCTAAAAAGAGAAGTGCTACATGGTGTCACCGCAAACCTTCCACTTGGTACTTCCACCATGCAAACCTTCAAGTCTTATCTGAGTTACCAGCTCTTTTCAGAGCCACACTCCTTCTCAAAAGAGAAGTGCTACATGGTGTCACCGCAAACCTTCCACTTGGTACTTCCACCATGCAAACCTTCAAGTCTTATCTGAGTTACCGGCTCTTTTCAGAGCCACACTCCTTCTTGAAAGTGAAGTGCAACACGGTGTCACCGCAAACCTTCCACTTGGTACTTCCACCATGCAAACCTTCAAGTCTTATCTGAGTTACCGGCTCTTTTCAGAGCCACACTCCTTCTCGAAAGTGAAGTGCAACATGGTGTCACCGCAAACCTTCCACTTGGTACTTCCACCACGCAAACCTTCAAGTCTTATCTGTTCGTTTTCAACTCAGGCTATCGTGGATCAAGGAGATATCGTAGAATGCGCCGTCTTTCCGCTTAACGACAAACTGAAAGGAGTGTTGCCCGTTGGGCTCATCGTTATCAAGACAGGTCAGTCCCATATCCACTTCCTCTCCCAAACTGGGCAGCATTTGAACAGCATGAACTAATCGGCAAAAAAAAGGCCTGAGGTCTGGAAGTCCACTTAGATTTTCTTTGCCCAATATTTTTCCCTAAGATTGCATAAATTAGTAGGGCCTGAAGCTTTGATCCTAGCAGGATGAATGAAAATAAGTTCGAATCGAAAAATTGGCAAAGAAAAACCTCCCTATCCACATTACTTGCTAACATAATTACGTCATGAAAATCTCAAAATTTAGTGGGCCTGACGTTTTGATCTAAACGTCAGGCCCACTAAATTTTGAGATTTGCATTGTGGTGTTTTTAGTCAGTAAGCAGTTTGCTACATTTACGTCATGATAAATAAAAAAAAGAAAATTTGTAAAAAGCCATCAAACGGACCAGACGGAATTTGTTTCCAGCAGAAGGGCATGAAGTGATTTTAGCGTCTGAACATGACTTTCGGTTGGGCACACGACGACATGTATCCATCTTTGCAACTCCGTTGCATAATCATTGAACTGAACTCAACATCGTGCCAAACGGTTTTGAAACTCTTGGACGTATTTTTTCGGGGGGCAGGCGTGAGCAAGCCCCATGAGCAGGTGGTGAGGGAGGTGGTGCAGGCAGTGAGACAGGGCGTGGGACCAGTGGCCGCCTTCAAGCAGGCCTTTGTCATCAACAAGCTGCCCAAGACGCGCTCCGGCAAGATCCCCCGCCAGAGTGTGGCGGACATGGCCAACGGGAAAGCCTTCAAGGTGGGCACTTGGACCATTAACCACTTCGCGCCGGGACCTCCGAATCCGGAGCTCCGTTGGCTTGACTATGCGACGGGGCCCTCTGAATCCGGGCACCACTATTGTCCACATTCTAAACAAAGACTCTTTTTACTGAATGCCATAGCCTGTTACTGAATGCCATAGCCTGTTACAGAATGCCATAGCCTGTTACAGAATGCCATAGCCTGTTACAGAATGCCATAGCCTGTTACAGAATGCCATAGCCTGTTACAGAATGCCATAGCCTGTTACAGAATGCCATAGCCTGTAACAGAATGCCATAGCCTGTTACAGAATGCCATAGCCTGTTACAGAATGCCATAGCCTGTTACTGAATGCCATAGCCTGTTACAGAATGCCATAGCCTGTTACTGAATGTCATAGTCTGTTACAGAATGCCATAGCCTGTTACAGAATGCCATAGCTTGTTACTGAATGCCATAGCCTGTTACAGAATGCCATAGCCTGTTACTGAATGTCATAGCCTGTTACTGAATGTCATAGTCTGTTACAGAATGCCATAGAATGTTGCAGAATGCCACAGAATGATGCAGAATGTCATAGCATACTACAGAATGATGCAGAATGTCATAGCATACTACAGAATGATGCAGAATGTCATAGCATACTACAGAATGATGCAGAATGTCATAGCATACTACAGAATGATGCAGAATGCCATAGCATACTACAGAATGATGCAGAATGTCATAGCATACTACAGAATGATGCAGAATGTCATAGCATACTACAGAATGATGCAGAATGCCATAGCATACTACAGAATGATGCAGAATGTCAAAGCATACTACAGAATGATGCAGAATGTCATAGCATACTACAGAATGATGCAGAATGCCATAGCATACTACAGAATGATGCAGAATGCCATAGCATACTACAGAATGATGCAGAATGCCATAGCATACTACAGAATGTTGCAGAATGCCACAGAATGATGCAGAATGCCATAGCATACTACAGAATGATGCAGAATGTCATAGCATTGTAATTATGATGAAGTAGATTTGGGAATCAATATTTGTTTTGTTGAATTTGTTTCTCTCCAAATCCACATAGATTCCGCCCACGATAGAGGATGCATCGGTCTATGGCATGATCCGGGAAGAACTGGTCAAAGCCGGCATCATCCAGCCCAAACAGGACTGAACCGGTTCCGGCTGGGTTGAACCCTTGCTCATCCAACCTTTGACCTCTGTCTTAGCAACCTTGGAACCCCTTGGTATGCAATGATGAAACCCATCTCTTTATTTCAAATTTGTGTCTGGTTTTATGTGCGTCTTTATTTTATTGTGATTTTTTCCCCAAAATGTAATGGTTATACAGAATTTTTTTTATACTGATATGAAAATAATTTGCCCAGGGAATAAAATTCCCCAAAATGGTATTGAAAGTATTTTCTTGTTCACTTTTTATCCTTTTTAATCTTTCAAAACTAGATCAGATCTGAGTTAAAGAACATGAAAATTCAATATGTTCATGTTTTTTGTCAAATTATTAATGTATATTGTAAAGAATGTTTTGAAAATTGTATTCACAATTGACTTGATGAAATTGATGTATAAAATGATATCATTTTAGTTTTTTTATGCCAACTATTGATTTGTGAAAAAGTGCCTTTCAAAAATTCCATTTCAATTCATGAAATTGTCAATAATGTTGTAAAGGGAAGGGAAAGCAGTAGGGAAGGGATCAAAGGAGGAAAGCTGGCAGACAGACCAGGGTGAGATCAAAGGGAAGGGCAAGCAGTAGGGAATGGATTAAAGGAGGAAAGCTGGTAGACAGACCAGGGTGAGATCAAAGGGAAGGGCAAGCAGTAGGGAAGGGATCAAAGGAGGAAAGCTGGTAGACAGACCAGGGTGAGATCAAAGGGGAGGGCAAGCAGTAGGCAAGGGATCAAAGGAGGAAAGCTGGTAGACAGACCAGGGTAAGATCAAAGGGAAGGGCAAGCAGTAGGGAAGGGATCAAAGGAGGAAAGCTGGTAGACAGACCAGGGTAAGATCAAAGGGAAGGGCAAGCAGTAGGGAAGGGATCAAAGGAGGAAAGCTGGTAGACAGACCAGGGTGAGATCAAAGGGGAGGGCAAGCAGTAGGGAAGGGATCAAGGGAGGAAAGCTGGTAGACAGACCAGAGTGATAAGGGGAGACTTAAGTATGGAATCCCTTTGCAATGAGTAAAGAGAGAGATTGAGATTAAGAGGGAAGATTTTTCAATGTCACCAGTGCCAATTTGCACATGCATGCAATATTTCTTGTCTGGCCTGTTTTTACAAAATATAGCGGAGATATATTCTATATTTTATACAAATTTAAAAAAATGATATGCTACCTTGTAAAACTGCTCTATGTACAATTTCCTTAACCGCTGAACGACTGCTTTTAATTTTCATGGATAAAAAAGTTTTTTCAATGTAAAATGAGTAAAAATGAATAATTATTAGTTTTAACTTGCTATTCTACCAAAAAATATTTTGTTTATTGTTATGAATCTTGCGTTTCCAGGATCATTATTTCCATAATAATTTTCAGAATATCTGATAGTACCCTGCAACTATTCTTGTATTTTTCGTAACTGGGGACACTTTTGAAAACCCTCTGGTGGCACGAATATAGATCCAAGCATGACCTTCCAAAAGTAGAGGTCAAAGGTCGTGCTGGGATCGACATGTTAGAACCTATCACTTTTCATGCTTGAATAGTCAATGCTTGTTATTGGTTGAATTGCTTCTGACCGGTACCCCTACCCTGGCAAAGACTAGTTCGGTCCTGGTTTTTCCAGACCTGTCCCTTAATCTGTTGATTTATTGCCAAAATGTATGCTTCATAATCATTGTAGTGAAGGAGTTTTTCATCAAACCTAATCCAAATATTATCCAAAACAAACAAAAGGGTGGGGAGGATCAAAGGGACGGGAGGGAGGTGGCAGATCAAAAGGGTAAAGGGACAGGGAAGATGAAAGAAATGAGGGATTTATGAAGTGAGGATTAGTCATTCCCTTCCTGAAAATTAAAATGTATTACTATGCATTCCGTACCACATTTTCAGCGTTCAGCAATTCTGCAATTTCTATACTCAAAGATAAGACTGGCTGTATAAAATTATGCGTTATGTGAAGCAACTGCAAGAAAAAAACCACGAATGAACATGATATTTATCTGTATCCCTTGGCAACTAATTTCTTCATTCACAAGTTAAAAATACGCATTTGCTCTCTCAAAAGTCTAAACTTGATCACGTGCCACGAAGCGGCAAGTTCTAATGCACAGACAATGACATCATAATAATCAATTTTATGATGTTAAGATCCTGTAAAAACCCTTTTTTTAAGGCTGAAACGTACTATTTTGAGACTTACATGATAATATTCTGATCATATCTGAGTAATACTTGTCATTTTCTTTCTCCATTCGAAGACTTTTTCTGCCATTTCCTGTTACATTTTTATACGAATTTCAATGCTGCAGTTTCCTTTAGTGAACGCCAAATCACGCTGTACATAGTTCTTGGCAAAACATCATGTTATGTCTACATTGTTACTTGCATAAGGACACTGGTTATGGAATGCTGTGAAAGCCACGAGCTTTGAACATGTGGTAATTACTAACAATAATACATATAAGAGTATCAGTATAGATACTTGGATATCGTGTGAATAGATTATAAACGTGCATTACTGCAAGTACAAGGGACAAACACATTCGAGAATTATGGAAATCATAGATTATGAATGAGCAATGTTCATGTACACAGGCCATATATAATACAATATGCAGCATTACTATAAGCTAATTGCAGGGCTATCTTTAAAGAGACGAATTAAAAGCTCTTCCCATAATTTTTGGTAGAAATCCATTTTTTTTTGCAAGGACAATTCCACAAGTTTAATTAAAAACAATAATTGTAAACATCAATGTTTATAAAGTTTTACTCTATTATCCTGCCAGATAACGTTGGAATTTGCTCTGACTTTTCCCCTAGCCTACGATCTTTTCCTTTTTAAAAGGAATGTCAATTCTTACCTCCAGCCTTCCTGAGTCCCTCTCTATCTCATTCTTGTGTTTTTTTAAGCCATGTTTTGGGCGAATTTGCATAAAAAACCCAGGACCTTTTCTTTTCGGGTAATTTGAGCCAATTAAGCAATTCCCAACATCTTTGTGTAGGCCTTTCAAGATCCTACACAACATTGGTAAAATCGAAAAACAGAAATGTTCACAGATTTACATGAAACTTATACAGTTTGAAGATGGTTATAGTAGAAACCTCGCACTGAAATATTTCTGCCTAAAATGTTGTATTTTGGGAGAAAAGAGTAAAAGAAATCATTTACGTCTCAACGAGATCTAAACTATTTTTTTCGGAACAGTACGGCGTTGAATGCTGCATTTTCGCGAAACAAATTTCGCGAAACAAATTTCGCGAAACAAATTTCGCGAAACAAATTTCGCGAAACAAATTTCGCGAAACAAATTTCGCGAAACAAATTTCGCGAAACAATTCACGATTTTCTCGAGACTCGGTTTGCGGATTGAGCTGAAATTTTCACAGATGTGCTATTTCTTGCATATGTTGGATCAGGCAACGTATGGATGCTATTCTTTGACCTCGTCCATTGTTGTGTAGGGGCTTCTAAGTCCCCGACTGCCCGATGCTGATCACCTCGTAGTTCTCCTCCGGGACGGAGTCGGCCGAGCGGCGTCTCGGCACGAACTTGCGGACGGGCCTGAGCTCGCCGCGGCCGGTGGCCACCACCATCACCATCGGGGCCCGCTCGGCGGCGCGCGGGCTCGGGCTCGCAGCGGCGGGCTCGGGCCGCTGCGCTCGGCCGGACTCGGGGCCGAATCTCCGGGCGAACTCGGCGGCGGGAGTGACGGCGGCTGGGGGATTCTTCCGTTGGACTCCTGAGAAGACGAAGGAGGAGGAAACCGTTTGGCAACCATCTTAAAGGCCCAATACAACATTGGAAAGATATGGAATACATCGATGTCCACATATTTCCTTCTAATTTACACAGTTTGAAGATGGTCATGATGGAATCCTCATGTTGAAATCTATACGGTCTGGGATGCTGTACTTTCTTAAAAAAAAAACCATCGACATAAAGTTTATTACTCGCGAGTAATAAACTATTTCTTCCACTACAGAACGGTGCGAAAACTGTGACGTTTTTTTTTTTTTGCCTTTTTCTTCTTTCTCAGATTTCTCAACGAACTCACCAGGGCTGCCTCGGACCGGATTGGGCTGGTGAGAAGTGGTCCGAACCGGTATCTCCGGACCCCCCACGTTCTCGTAACAGTCCAGCGTGTCAAGGGTCACCCTATGACCGCATGCCGGGGTCGCCCGTGCCGGATCCAAATCTTGAAGCGCACGAAGAAAGGGGATTTTTTTTTTTTTTTTTTTTTTTTTTTTGGGGGGGAAATACAATAATGCTGGAAAATCAGATGTGCTCGACACTTTTCGGAAACGATTCAGGCTGTTTGCCTCCTCTCACCCGTACACTCTATCTATCCCAAGGTGTAGAACAAAGAGGTATCAGAACAGCTTCTTCCCTCGTTCTGCCTCTCTCTGGAATTCCCTTCCTGGTTCATGTTTTCCCCCAGCCTACGATCTTGCCCTTTTTACGAGGAATGTCAATTCCTATCTCCAGCCTTCCTGAGTCCCTCTCTATCTCCTTTCCTTAGCCCTTAATCTTGAGTCGCTCTATGATGGTACCATGTAACACATCTCTTTTAAGACGGGGATGTGTGTGGCTCTGAAAAGAGCTAGAACGTCGAATTACCGGCTCTTTTCAGACCCACATTGTTGCATGGTGTCACCGCAAACCCTCCACTTGGTATTTCCACCATGCAAACCTTCAAGTCTTATCGCCATTCTCCCTCATGCAAAGAGTTACTGGCTCTTTTCAGAGCCACACTCCTTCTAAAAAGAGATGTGCTACATGGTGTCACCGCAAACTTTCCACTTTGTACTTCTACCATGCAAATCTTATCGACATTCTCCCTGATGCAAAGAGTTACCGGCTCTTTTCAGAGCCACACTCCTTCTCAAAAGAAAATGGCCACTTGGTATTTCCACCATGCAAACCTTCCGCTTGGTATTTCCACCATGCAAACCTTCAAGTCTTATCGACATTCTCCCTGATGCAAAGAGTTACCGGCTCTTTTCAGAGCCACACACTCCTTCTCAAAAGAGATGTGCTACATGGTGTCACCGCAAACCTTCCACTTTGTACTTCTACCATGCAAATCCTATCGACATTCTCCCTGATGCAAAGAGTTACCGGCTCCTTTCAGAGTCACACTCCTTCTTGAAAGAGATGTGCTACATGGTGTCACCGCAAACCTTCCACTTTGTACTTCTACCATGCAAATCTTATCGACATTCTCCCCGATGCAAAGAGTTACCGGCTCTTTTCAGAGCCACACTCCTTCTCAAAAGAGAAGTGCCACTTGGTATTTCCACCATGCAAACCTTCCGCTTGGTATTTCCACCATGCAAACCTTCAAGTCTTATCGACATTCTCCCTGATGCAAAGAGTTACCGGCTCTTTTCAGAACCACACACTCCTTTTCAAAAGAGATGTGCTACATGGTGTCACCGCAAACCTTCCACTTTGTACTTCTACCATGCAAATCTTATCGACATTCTCCCCGATGCAAAGAGTTACCGGCTCTTTTCAGAGCCACACTCCTTCTCAAAAGAGAAGTGCCACTTGGTATTTCCACCATGCAAACCTTCCGCTTGGTATTTCCACCATGCAAACCTTCAAGTCTTATCGACATTCTCCCTGATGCAAAGAGTTACCGGCTCTTTTCAGAGCCACACACTCCTTCTCAAAAGAGATGTGCTACATGGTGTCACCGCAAACCTTCCACTTTGTACTTCTACCATGCAAATCTTATCGACATTCTCCCTGATGCAAAGAGTTACCGGCTCTTTTCAGAGCCACACTCCTTCTCAAAAGAGATGTGTTACATGGTGTCACCGCAAACCTCCCACTTGGTATTTCCACCATGCAAACCTTCCAATCTTATCTTTCTTGTCAAACGTAATAGCCCTGTGGTTTTTAGGATCGTGCGTATATCGTTGTTAGTCTCACCGGTCTGGGCAGGGCGAAGCTTGGCCGACGGAAGTTTGGACTCTTCGATCTCTTCATAGGACGCTATGTCCTCGCTAGCTGTCAGCGGCCCCTCCAGTGACTGGAATTCCCTCTGTTGAACTGGCTCACCTACACAGAAATCAGTATGTGAATTCGATATCATATCTGAAGGGGTATCACTTCAATCTCCCCGATCATTCGATATCAGATATGAGTATACTGGGCATTGAATCCCTTGGTCACCGTAGTAATTGCTGTCCGTCTTAGCCGTGAGAAAATGTGGATGAAGCGTCTTCAGATTAATGACTATATCACCCTAGACCTGAATGATTTTTCGGAACAATTCGTTGAATGCCGCATATTCGCGAAACAAATCAGGCGGTTTTTCACTATTTTCTCGAGACTCGGTCGGCGGATTGAGCTGAATTTTTTTCACAGGTATATGCTATTTCATGCATCATGTTGGATCAGACAATGCATTGATGCTATTCTTTGACCTCGACCAATGTTGCGTTACCCCTTTTATAAAGCCAGATTTGGTCTCGGGTTCAAGTCACGGTGTAGCCACTTTTTCTTGGCTGTTTCTCTGACAATAGACCGTGGTGACGCCACTCTGTGAGGCGTAACCGTGGACTGCACGACGCTGAGACTTACTCTTGGAGAGCTTCGACGAGAGGACCGTGGCAATGTGCTGCTTGATCCTTTCGAGGAGGTTCCTCTCCTCGGCCGGGTCTTGGAGTCCCGGCAAGTCCGCGTTCTGCTGGAGGAGGTGCTCCACGTCGTCGTAGAGGGACTCGGGGATCTCCCCCTCCGGCGAGGAGCCCCCGGCGTCGGGACCCATGATCTCCTCCACGGAGACCCTGCTCGCCAGGGATGGGAGGCTCTTCCTCATGAGGTCCTGGAGCCACCTCAGTTTGGGCTGCAAGGCGGCCCCGAGTTGCGCCAGCTCCCGGACGGGGGCTGAGGATGATGACGGTGAGGCCTGACGCTGATCCGAGACCTCCTGTCCGGGCTTCGGGAGAGAGGCAGCGCTCTCCTCCTGGTAACCGCCCGTCGCGATCTCCCTCGGCTTCGCCTGGGCGTCCGCCTCTTGGACGGCCTTCAGGTGATGGCTGAAGGAGCTGAAGCTCCTGTCGGATGGTAGAGCTTCCTCCTGTCTAGGACCCCGGTGCGGCTGATGAGGGGCGGTCCTCGGGGAGAGCGCCGGCCTGATGGAGGAGGTCCTGACCGGCGGGGTCGGCGGGCCCAAGCCGGGGAGATTCTGCCAGGCTCGCAGAGGGCCCCTGCTTCCGTGAGCGACCGGCATCAGGTAGGGGCCTTCGTGCAGCGGAGAACTCGCTGGCGGTTCCTGATTCGGCGGGGATAGCGGCGGAGGCTTCTGCCCGTCGGGGTCGTCCCCTCGGCCCGGGGATGGACGCTGGTGACCGTCTGGAGTTCCTTCCTGGTCCGAGGGCGACGCCCTCTCCGGCTGGGCCGCCTCGGGGTTTGTTCTCCAAATGGAGGCCTTCGGGAACTGGCTGACCGGCGCGTCCTGGTGGCAGAACCCCTTCGACCGCGGACTCGGACTGATGACCTTCCCCGATGCGGGGCTGACGAAGTCCGTCCTCGGGTTGGCGGTCGGGGCCTTCGGCTCCTGATCCTCGGGCTGATCGCGCGGGTCCGATTCGTCTCTCCCTCCCCTCGGCGTCGCCGGGAGCCGAGATCTCGGCGTGATCCTTTGGGCGGGAACCGGAGCTCTGCTCATGTAGCTGGCGAACCAGGCCTTGACCGACTTCGGTGAGGGACGTCCGGACGGAGCCCTCTCTGCGGCGGGGGAGGAGGCCCTGAGACCGGCGGTCTCGGCGGGCTGCAGCTGGCAGACCTTGCCGTCCCAGGCCCGGCCCGACTCGGCCCGGTCGGCTCTCTGGACCTCGCGGACCAGGATGGCCTGGAGCTCGGGCCACTGCATCTCGCGGAAGAGTCCCAGGAGCCCTCGGAGAGCCTCGCCGGAGGAGGTGAGAGCGACCTGAATGAAGGGCACCGGGGAGGAACGGCGGAGAGGTCAACTTCGGAAGGGGGTGGTGGATGAGGAGGATTTGGACGAGGATGGGGAGGATGAGAAGGATGAGGATGAGGTTGGGGAGGGTGAGGAGGATGAGGAGGATGAGAAGGATGAGGAGGATGAGGAAGATGAGGAGAATGAGGAGAATGAAGAGGATGAGAAGGATGAGGGTGAGGAGGAGGAGGAGGAGGAGTATGAGGATAAGAATGATGAGGATGAAGATGAGGAGGGTGAGGAGGATGAGTAGGATGAAGAGGATGAGGAGGATGAGGAGGAAGAGGAGGAGGGGGAGATGGGGGAGGATGAGGATGAGAAGTGTGAGAAGGATGAGGAGGAGGAAGGAGAGGATGAGGAAGATGATGAGGATGGTGATGATGAGGGGGATGAGGAGGATGGAGATGACCAAATCTACCTGCAACCAAACACCGAGGAGCAATCGATGAGCCTACCTGCTTCCCAAGATACCAGTTGAGGAGTGCCTGCCCTGGGCACAAGTACCGCTCCGTCAGGCAGCAGATTTGAGGAGCAGAGAGACCCATCTTCTGGGCCAAGAGCTTCCAGCATCTCCCTGAGACGGCGCTCACCTTGGGACGAGGGAAGGAGAGACATGCTGGTTAGAATAAGAGTGTCATGGGAAGGACAAGGAGATATAAGGACAAATGAAAGATATTAACAGGGAGAGGAACAGCTACAAGGACAGTGACAATGACATGCACGATGACACGGACAGTGACAATGACACAGACTAGTACAGTGACAATGACAGTAACAGGCATAGTGGCAAGGACAGCGACAAAGACAGCGACAAGGGCAGTGACAAGGACAGTTGCAAGGATAATGACAATACAGTGACCAGGACAGTGTTAAGGACAGTGGCAAAGACAGTGACAAGAACAGTGACGAGGGCAATGACAAGGACAGTGAACAGGACAGTGACAAGGAGAGTCTCAAAGACTTTGAGAAGGACAGTGACAAGTGCAGTGACAAGGACAGTGACAAGTGCAGGGACTAGGGCAGTGGCAGGGAGAGTGACAAGTGCAGTGACAAGGACAGTGACAAATGCAGTGACTAGGGCAGTGACAGGGAGAGTGACAAGTGCAGTGACAAGGACAGTGACAAATGCAGTGACTAGGGCAGTGACAATGAGAGCGACAAGGACACTGACACGGACAGTGGGAAGGACGGGGCTGTGAGGAGTCGGACACGGACAGCGAAAGCGACAGCCGTGGAAACAACAGGACGAAAAGCCACGACAGAGCAAAGGCAGCCTGTGATGATTCGCAGAGCCCAACCTCCAAGTGCAGAGTGAGTTCTCCCAGGGTACGGTGGCCCAGGCAGGCCGGCTGCTTGGGCCTTGCGGTCAGGCCGGCGGACCCGACGGGGGCCAGGGCGGCCGGAGCCTCCCGATCACGGCCGGGCTTTCTCGACGACGGCACGGGGGAGGAACGAACTTCCCGGAGTGAGGACGACCTCGAGAGAGACGTGGCTCCGCTCGCCTGCACAGGGTCACGAAATTAACAAAAAAAAACCACCCCTATAATCGTAAAGCCCCTACACAACATCGGTAAGGCCTCTTGTCAAAAAGATCATCGGTTGGGTATCGGATGATTTGACCCGTCCGATGTCGGTTCCACCGGATAGCCATCTTAAATTTTTCACCCCAGAGTCCAGTACAATCGGCTTTCTACCGGGGGAAATTTTATCGGTCGGATGAATTCAACCGACACTCCGATGATCTTTTTGACAAGAGGTCTAAGATCGAAAAAAAAACCCAGAAAATAGTGGGTATTTCTAGGCATCTTTTTCTAAAGTCCTATTAATGTTGCTGTGCGTGCTCTTTGCCTGTTGTATTTTGTTTTTGTGAGATTTTTGAATTCCCTCCAGCGCTGTGTGTCATTCTTGACCGTAGTTGGCGGGATTGGGTTTTGTATAAATAATAATAATAACAATAATAAAAAAATATAGGTCATGTGATGGCATGTAGACAGTGGTCGCACTATCTGTTTATTTGTGCTGGTTGTATCTTAGGATTCTTCCGGACGAGTTCGGAGAAAATTCGAGGCTTGTAAACAAATTTTTGAAAATCGTGAGGGCTTACTGAGCCGTTTTGATGACATTTGGCTAAAAAAACAAAAAAATCGTCAACGGCCACAAATCACCCTATGCACTATCAAATTACGTTCAATGGCATTTTAGGAGTCTGTCAAGAAAAGTTGGTAAAAGATTCGAGTGGAAAAAAATGGTGGTCAAATATAATTCTAGGAACTGTCAGACTGTATTCTATGGCATATGAAGACTGCTTTGGCCAAGTTTGGATAAGATTCACGGAATAAAATTGGCACAAAATTCGAGCCTATCCGTTTGAACTAAATTTTGCCTTAAAAAAGACGTGCCAATTACGGCAGTTATTTTTATGCCAAGATTATTCGATCAGAGTTGAGCATTGAACTTTTTGAAAAATTGGGGGACAAAAATTATATGAGGTTTTAAACTGAAACAGTTTTCAGTGAAATATGTTCTATAGGCCGCCAGGAGTTCCCCGATGAGCCATTGTCAAGCCGATCTGAAGACGTCTAAATCTTGGGTCAAAAATCGAAAAAAAGACCAAGTAAACACCGAAGGTTTAAGTATTTAAATTTCGAGGAAAAATTCGTCTTGTGCCGGTAGATGCATCGTTCCTGCCTGGAACTCCCGACTTCGGGGTACCAGGTTCGAACCCGGGTGCGAGCACTTGAAGTTTTTGGTTTTAAGACTAGGTACAAACCGAAGGTTTAAGTATCTAAAATTCGAGGCAAATTTTGTCTGGTGCCGATAGATGCATCGGTCGTGCCTGGAACTCCCGACTTTGGGGTACCAGGTTCGAACCCGGGTGCGAGCACTTGAAGTTTTTGGTTTTAAGACTAGGTACAAACCGAAGGTTTAAGTATCTAAAATTCGAGGCAAATTTTGTCTGGTGCCGATAGATGCATCGGTCGTGCCTGGAACTCCCGACTTCGGGGTACCAGGTTCGAACCCGGGTGGGAGCACTTGAAGTTTTTGGTTTTAAGACTAGGTACAAACCGAAGGTTTAAGTATCTAAAATTCGAGGCAAATTTTGTCTGGTGCCGGTAGATGCATCGGTCGTGCCTGGAACTCCCGACTTTGGGGTACCAGGTTCGAACCCGGGTGCGAGCACTTGAAGTTTTTGGTTTTAAGACTAGGTACAAACCGAAGGTTTAAGTATCTAAAAATCGAAGCAAAAATCGACTGGTGCCGGTAGATGCATCGTTCGTGCCTGGAACTCCCGACTTCGGGATACCAGGTTCGAACCCGGGTGGGAGCACTTGAAGTTTTTCGTTTTTATGTTTAGTTGTCTTTGGGCATCCGAAGGTTTAAATATAAAGGGAAAGTGGGGGTGGGTGGGCGGATCCACCAGGGTAGAGGTCTGGTTGCTCGGCTGCCAACATCGAGGTTGGTGGTTCGAACCCCGGTGGGTGCAGCCTCCTCCCCCAGCCCATCCAGCCTCCTCCCCCAGCCCAACCTGCCTCCTCCCCCAGCCCAACCTGCCTCCTCCCCCACCCCAACCTGCCTCCTCCCCCACCCCAACCTGCCTCCTCCCCCACCCCAACCTGCCTCCTCCCCCACCCCAACCTGCCTCCTCCCCCACCCCAACCTGCCTCCTCCCCCACCCCAACCTGCCTCCTCCCCCACCCCAACCTGCCTCCTCCCCCACCCCAACCAGCCTCCTCCCCCACCCCAACCAGCCTCCACCCCCAGCCCAACCAGCCTCCACCCCCAGCCCAACCTGCCTCCACCCCCAGCCCAACCTGCCTCCACCCCCAGCCCAACCTGCCTCCACCCCCAGCCCAACCTGCCTCCACCCCCAGCCCAACCTGCCTCCACCCCCAGCCCAACCTGCCTCCACCCCCAGCCCAACCTGCCTCCACCCCCAGCCCAACCTGCCTCCTCCCCCAGCCCAACCTGCCTCCACCCCCAGCCCAACCTGCCTCCACCCCCAGCCCAACCTGCCTCCACCCCCAGCCCAACCTGCCTCCACCCCCAGCCCAACCTGCCTCCACCCCCAGCCCAACCTGCCTCCACCCCCAGCCCAACCTGCCTCCACCCCCAGCCCACCAACCTGTCGCGCCCACCAACCTGTCGCACCCCCTCTACCCCACTGTATAAAATAAAATAAAATGGAATTTTATACATTTTAATGACAATTTGAACTGAGAAAAAAGAATAAAACTTCTTCTTTTTTTCATCCGAGACTCGAACACGATTCGTGGCAGGACCACGACTCGAACTCGAGTCTCCAAGTTGGAAGTCAGAGAGTGTATCCGCTACACTAACACGTCCTTCTTGCTTTAAAAACTTGGAACTAATATATAAAGTATCGCTAGAAATAGACTTAAAAGAAAATAAATAAAATCACTTATAGGAGCTTTTAAAGACTCGTACAAGGACCTTGTCACCAGCAAGGTTCGAACTCGGGCGACCGAGTTAGAAGTCTCAGAGTGTATCCGCTACACCGACGGGACCTTCCGACAAAACCTTCTTGGAACTTATATTTATACATTGCATTAAAGTCGGTATGAAAAAAAAAATCAAACTTATTTCATGATGGTTTGAATAATGCAATTTTCACTGAAATGTCTTTCACGGGTCCCAGGAGTCTCTTGTGATTTCCGAGGTGATCTGAAGACGGAAATTTTGGGTCAAAATTTGAAGAAGAAAAAAAAAGGGTTAGTTTTACCAAATTTGCAAATTTTGGAGCAAGACCAAAATCCAACTTTTTCTATGAGGCTTGAAATGATGCAATGTTCAAAGGCCCCAGGATTTCCCTGAGCCATTTTCAAGCCCTTTTGAAGACGTAAATTTTGGGTCAAAAATGGAGGGACAAAATTACCAGGGTTCAGCATGGCCGTTTTTGCAAATTTTTCAAATTTTGGCAATTTTTTCAAATATTTTTTATTAATTTTTTTCAAACAATGACGCAATCTTTAATGAAATATATTTACGGTCTTCGAGAAGTCTACCGAGTTGATACATTATTTTCAAGCCGAACTGAAGACTTTAGGACAAAAAAATCACAAGAAAAGGGTTAGCTTTCCATATTTGCAAATTTTGGAAAAAAACACACAAAAATAAACCAAATTGGTGGTATATCACCCTTGCAACCCTTAAAACGAACAGGGCATACTGAAGACGAACAGAGCATACTGTTCGAAACGTCGAGCTCCTCCGGTTCTTTTCAGAGCCCCACATACTCACAAAAGATAACTTTGCATGGTGTCACCGCAAATCAATTTGTTCCAAAGTTGTCCCTGCTGTAAATTAGGTGTTGGAAAAGAGCCTACTTTCTGCCAGTTATTTTGCGGTACTCACGTTTTCCTCGTCCACCACTGCCACGAATTTCACCACCTCCGCACCGTCCACTTGTGCCAGGGGCTCTCGGTACCTCTCCGATACCCCCTCCTGCCCCACCTCCACGCAGCACGTGGCCGAGCCGCGGGGAGGGGTGTGGTGGTCGCTGGGGGCGCACCCGTCCGCACGACCCCCGTCACGGTGCAGGGCGAAGGTGCAGGAGGGCGGGCAGTCCCCGCTCTGCTCGTGCGACAGCAGCTGCTCCACGGAGAGTCTCTGTCGGACGATGGCGTGGATAGGTGGATGAGTGGTATTATGTGGATGGACGGATGGATGGCAGGGTTGATGAGATGGATGTGTGGATTTGTGGAGTGGCTGATTGGTATTATGTGGATAGATGGAAGGCAGGGTTGATGAGACGGATGTGTGGATTTGTGGAGTGGCTGATTGGTATTATGTGGATGGATGGATGGCAGGGTTGATGAGATGGATGGCGTGAATAAGTGGATGAGTGGATCGGTTGATTGGTATTATGTGGATGGATGGATGGCAGGGTTGCTGAGATGGATGGTGTGGATTTGTGGATCGGCTGATTGGTATTATGTGGATGGATGGATGGCAGAGTTGCTGAGATGGATGGTGTGGATTTGTGGATCGGCTGATTGGTATTATGTGGATGGATGGATGGCAGGGTTGATGAGATGGATGTGTGGATTTGTGGAGTGGCTGATTGGTATTATGTGGATGGATGGATGGCAGGGTTGATGAGATGGATGGCGTGAATAAGTGGATGAGTTGATCGGTTGATTGGTATTATGTGGATGGATGGATGGCAGGGTTGATGAGATGGATGGTGTGGATTTGTGGATTGGCTGATTGGTATTATGTGGATGGATGGATGGCAGGGTTGATGAGATGGATGTGTGGATGTGTGGATGTGTGGATTTGTGGAGCGGCTGATTGGTATTATGTGGATGGATGGATGGCAGGGTTGATGAGATAGATGTGTGGATGTGTGGATTTGTGGATTTGTTAATGTGTGGCTATAGATGAATAAATAGATGAATATATAAATATATGGATATATGAATAGATGAATAGATGAATAGATGAATAGATGAATAGATGAATAGATGAATAGATGAATAGATGAATAGATGAATAGATGAATAGATGAATAGATGAATAGATGAATAGATGAATAGATGAATAGTTGAATTTGTGAATAGATGAATAGATGAATATATGAACATATGAATAGATGAATATATAAATAGATGAACAGATGAATAGATGAAAATATGAATAAAAAAATCAACATATGAATAAATGAATACAAATATATTGATACATGGATAAGTGAATACATGACTATATCATACAAGAATAGGCCTATATGAATAAAGTGATTTCATTCAACTAGAAAGGAAAGACAGCAAATTCTGACAAGTATCACCAACTGGCTCTATAATTAGAATAATTGGTTTCCTAGTTTCTTTTTGAAAATACCATTTTCTTCCGTCAACGTGAAGTTGACTTTCTACCTTTGATAAATAAATGCACTATTTCCTTGAACTGACCGATCGGCCACGAGATTTCTTTCAGCCGAAAAGAGGAAGCAAGTCTGAGTTATAATAGCTACGTGCCTTGCTTCATCTGCACATGGATAGGGCGGGCATAATGGAGTGAAAGTGAATGTCAACTGCAGAGTGACGAAGGTCGTAGTCTTGTCAATAGTTTCTGTCGACTCTTATTTCTAGATAGCCTCAAGAATGAGTCAGTTGTTTTCATAGCAAACAGACAGTCCGACGGACGAATAACAAACGTTTGTCGTGGTCTGCGTTTGGACTCAGGAGCCGGCGGAGTAGCGGCTGAAGCCAGTCCCCATAGACTCGTGTGTAAAGCGTAGCCGTAGCCTATAGATTCCGTCGTGGAACTGTTAGGCTGCGTCTGTTAGGTTGCGGAGCCTGAGCCTGAGCCTGAGCCTGAGCCTGAGCCTGAGCCTGAAGCTGAGCCTGAGCCTAAGGCTGAGCCTGAGCCTGAGCCTAAGCCTGAGCCAGAGCCAGAGCCTGAGCCTGAGCCTGAGCCAGAGCCTGAGCCTGAGCCTGAGCCTGAGCCCGAGCCCGAGCCCGAGCCTGAGCCTGGGCCTGAGCCTGAGCCCGAGCCTGAGCCTGGGCCTGAGCCTGAGCCCGAGCCAGAGCCTGAGCCTGAGCCTGAGCCAGAGCCTGAGCCTGAGACAGAGCCTGAGCCTGAGCCTGAGCCTGAGCCTGAGCCTGAGCCTTAGCCTGAGCCTGAGCCAGAGCCAGAGCCTGAGCCGGGGTTTTGAAAAAAAGGGGCTAGGTCTCACCTCCTCGCTGTGGGTGGAGAGGGCCCAGCCTTGGGTCACGTGACTGACCGTGACGCAAACGGCCCTACTGCTCATGGCCAGCTTGAACGCCCTCACTCGGTCCAGCTTGCGGAAGCCGTCGTGCTTCTCCTCAGAAAGGATGCGCTGGGAGGAGGGGGAGGGGGAGGGGGAGGAGCTTGTGGGGGTGAGCATTTCTCAATGGCAAAGTGCACGGGTACCAACGGCACGGAGACGTTCTACTGGTGACATTGGAACACGTGTCTACTTTTAGCAGAAATCGGTACATGATTGATTCTGGTAATTGACGATAGAAGAGTTGGGCTTTCATTGAACAATAAGGATACCGGTGATATGAAACAAAGTTTATAGTTAATATCTGTGGTAACAATTGAATATTCTCCAGTATTTGCCCCTCTCTGTCTCTCTGTCGCTCTGTCTCTCTGTCGCTCTGTCTCTCTGTCTCTCTGTCGCTCTGTCTCTCTCCGCTGACTCGCTGTCTCTCTCAGTCTCTCTCGGTCTCTCTCTCTACATATACCACTCTGTCTCTCTCCTCTCTGTCTCTAGCTATCGCCGTCTGTCTCTATATCGCTCTTTCTCTCTGCCTCTGTCTCTATATCGCTCTTTCTCTCTGCCTCTGTCTCTATATCGCTCTTTCTCTCTGCCTGTGTCTCGTCCTGTCTTTCCCTGTCTACATTTACCTCTCTCTCTATCTCTCTACTGCTCTGTGTGACCCCATATGGCTCTCTATACATCTGTTCTCTCTCTCCCTGTCTCTCTCTTTATCCCTCTCTCGATCTCTCTACCGCTCTGTCTGTCTGTCTCCCCCATATTCATATCGCTCGTTTTGCAATTCTCTGTCTCTTCCTGTCTCACTGTACCCTTCTCTGTCTCTACATCTGTGTTTGTCTCTATACTGCTCTCTCCGTGTCTCCATATTGCTCTTCTGTCTCTGTCTCTCCCTGTCTCCCTGAACCTCTCCCTGTCTCTACGTCCCTCTCTCACTTCCAAGTTACACGTGAGAAGAGGTGGAGGTATGGGGGGGGGTGCTTACCCGAGTTTCAGCGTCTGTGTCCCGCCAGAAGATGACCCTTATCTGAGCACTGTCCGCGCCGGGCCGCTGCCTCCCGAAGACGCCCACCCGAAACCCGGCCGGTCTCTGGCCGCGTGGGACGGCCGCTCGACCCCGGCCGGGACCGAAGCTCTCGGACCCCGGACTCCGCCTGACCACCGGGGTGAAGCTGCCCAGACGGCCGACCATCATCGTGCACCGGTCACCGGCCGACACGCAGAAGCAGTCCAGCATCTCGTCTAGCACCCGCCTCTCCGCCGAGCCCGAGAACTGATCGGTGGCCACGATCTGGTGCCGGAGATGAGGAGACGTCGACGGCGATGCCGCCGGCGACGACAGGGGGAAGGTGAGCACCACGTCCGTGAGGAAGCTCAGACCGGGCCGGCCGCAGGTGATCGTGGGGCCGGCCGCGTCTCCGTCCCCGCCGAGGTCCGGGCTGGCGCCCGGCTGCTCCCCCAGCCCGTTCTCGTGGGCGTAGACGAAGACCGGCTCCGGCCCGTCTGCCACGATGGCGTGCGGCGAGAGGTAGAGAACCACGCCGAGGGCCGGCAGGGAGAGGTAGCCGCCGCGGTGGTCGAAGAGACCGCAGGCGAAGCGGTCGCCGGCGACGAGCACTGTGCCGCAGTCCGGCGAGTCACCCGGCTTGCTCCCTCGCCGGTCCAGGGCCGACTGGCACTCGCCGAGGACCCGTTCCAGGGCCGGGTCGGAGGCCTTGGCTCCCCCGGGAACGAGAGTCAAGGCCCGCTTCGAATCCGGGGCGTCTTGGTGGGTCGCCGGAGGAGAGGAGGAGGAGGAGGAGGAAGGGAGATGGCCGACTTTACCCCGAGGCGCCGCGGGAAGGTGCGAGGCCAGGCAGGCCTCGAGTGTCGGTAGACGGGCGGCGGGACCGGCGGACGCCGGCGGGTGCTCCGCTCTGCTCTTCGGCACCGGGACCTTCAACCCCGGCGCCGCTTGGGGCGGGAGATCCGGGGAACTGTGGCCCGGAGCTGCGGCGGTGTTTATGACGTCCGCCGCGGGAGAAGGAGGAGGATCAAACTCGGATCTCTTCTGCGGCGCCGGCGGTAGTGGTGGCCGACACTGGAGATCGGACTGGCCGGGGAAATGACCCTGGCCGTCCGGTCTGGGCTCGGGGGACGAGGGCGGGCCGGCGGCGGCGGTGCCCCTGCTCCAGGCTCCCCTCCACCCTCCACGCTGGGCCGGGATGTTCTGGTAGTGGGCCGTGCCTCGCCGCCTCCCGGGCAGCCCCTGGCGGGCCGGCTTCCCCAGCGGGATCACGTAGCCGACCGGGCCGGCTCTCCGGCCCGAATCGCCGCCGACGACGACCGCCGGACGCGGTCCTCTCTCCGGCCGCTCCGCGCAGAGCCGGCCGGTCGGCTCGCCGGTATGCTCCGGTGACGACATCAGCCTCACCCGCGTCTCCGAGACGGATCGATGTCACTCCAAGAGGAGAGCCATGCTTGTCCAATGAACCCCAGTCCCTTAATTAAAGCACTCTTGGTCGATAGTTCGCCAGGTTCCTTGCAGGAAGGTCAGAAGGGCAAGAGGTCATCACTAAGGTCAGTTTGTTTAATTACCGGTACTCACTGTTTTCAATTCAACCGATAACTGCCGTATTATTATCTCTAGGGATCACACCCCCGCTTTCATTCAGATGCAAAAACAACCGATGGTTGTAAACCTGGCTACGGCAGCTCGGGGATCGCACAAAGTGGATGCAGGTTTTTACATCAATTCAAGTCAGAACAATGTTAGACGGAGTGTGGCTCTGAGAAGAGCCGGTAACTCACCTTTTTTTGGGACAGCGCCTGCCCTATCCTCGGGAGACTACCGGAATCTCAACGTTGTCAGGCGCTCACACGCTGTTTAGAATGCCTTGTTGTTCACCCGTAGAGCCAAAGCATCAGCTATACTGCCGGTCAACCGCGCGCCCGAACGAAAGACTTCCTTGTAACGGGAGATCGGCAAACGCCGTCCCCAAAACTGCATAGGAATCGTCGGAGAAAGTGAAGAATATTTCAAAGGAACTGGGAGCTTGAGGCGGGTTTTTTTTCCTTACAAAGTTCAAAATCTTTCAGGTTGCAAAGCCTAGGCTAGCTACCTGTCGGCTGTACACTTGTGGCTGTATGGTCCTTGTATTACGCTGCGTAGATGAGCAGATCAATGCTGGGAATAAAAATAAGGGTTTGTCTTTCCTGTTGATGTAAACAGACCCCAATGTGTAAGCCACCAAATGAATCATGAAAGCAATGCATGCATTTCCTTGTATGCAGCCAGTGATGATACACGTTTAAAGCAGGGGAGGAAAAAGGGAAAATGTGATCGAGGCAGTCCCGAGAAAAAAAATCAGTTTCAGGAAGGATTGCACTTTCTGTGGTGCCTTCAACGAACAAGCAGGCCATCCACTTACTTTTGTATTGCATTTCGTTCTCAGCACGATACGCACAACAATGTCACCGTCATGCGTGTCTAAGTATGGCAAGCCGTGCGGGCAAAAAATCCTATGTTTAACGAAGCGTAGGGAATGTTCATGGCATGTGTAAAGTCATAGCCTTGATACTACGTTGGAGTCCAAAACGATATACATGTGAAATGAAGCAGACAATTAAATAAATAAGGGAAGTAAATTTAACTGTTACGATCTGCTCACTGACTAAAATGGCCTGCTAGGATCGAAACATCAGGCCCTCTAACTTTTGAGATTTAAAAAAATAAATTTCTGACAGAGGTGGGCTGGGCTAGGTGATGTACTGGTTCTTCCCCTCTTATTTCCTCTTTACCTTTTCTTTCCCTCTCTGCGTTTATATGGAGGTTGGAATTCATTCCACTTTTGTAACCCCAAACCTTGTCTGGCACAACTTTCACTCTCGGTATTTAAAACCAGTTCCCTGTCCTGCCCTGACTAACCCGAGCAGGAAACTCAACGCGTACATTGAAGTATAACTGCTCTTCCGTATTGTCGTCAGAATTTAAAGGCCCTATACAACATTGGTAAAGGTCAAAAGATTGCCACAGTGTTTAAAGGCCCTATACAACATTGGTGAAGGTCAAAAGATTGCCGCAGTGTTTAAAGGCCCTATACAACATTGATAAAGGTCAAAATATTGATATAGTGTTTAAAGGTCCTATACAGCATTGGTAAAGGTCAAAAGATTGCCACAGTGTTTAAAGGCCCTATACAACATTGGTAAAGGTCAAAATATTGCCATAGTGTTTAAAGGCCCTATCCAACATTGGTAAAGGTCAAAATATTGATATAGTGTTTAAAGGTCCTATACAGCATTGGTAAAGGTCAAAAGATTGCCACAGTGTTTAAAGGCCCTATACAACATTGGTAAAGGTCAAAAGATTGCCGCAGTGTTTAAAGGCCCTATACAACATTGATAAAGGTCAAAAGATTGCCATAGTGTTTAAAGGCCCTATACAACATTGATAAAGGTCAAAAGATTGCCACAGTGTTTAAAGGCCCTATGCACCATTGGTAAAGGTAAAAAGATTGCCATAGTGTTTAAAGGTCCTATACAACATTGGTAAAGGTCAAAATATTGATATAGTGTTTAAAGGTCCTATACGACATTGATAAAGGTCAAAAGATTGCCACAGTGTTTAAAGGCCCTATACAACATTGATAAAGGTCAAAATATTGATATAGTGTTTAAAGGTCCTATACAGCATTGGTAAAGGTCAAAAGATTGCCACAGTGTTTAAAGGCCCTATACAACATTGGTAAAGGTCAAAAGATTGCCACAGTGTTTAAAGGTCCTATACAACATTGGTAAAGGTCAAAAGATTGCCATAGTGTTTAAAGGCCCTATACAACATTGGTAAAGGTCAAAAGATTGCCATAGTGTTTAAAGGCCCTATACAACATTGGTAAAGGTCAAAAGATTGCCACAGTGTTTAAAGGTCCTATACAACATTGGTAAAGGTCAAAAGATTGCCACAGTGTTTAAAGGCCCTATACAACATTGGTAAAGATCAAAAGATTGCCACAGTGTTTAAAGGCCCTATACAACATTGGTAAAGGTCAAAAGATTGCCACAGTGTTTAAAGGCCCTATACAACATTGGTAAAGGTCAAAAGATTGCCACAGTGTTTAAAGGCCCGATACAACATTGGTAAAGGTCAAAAGATTGCCACAGTGTTTAAAGGCCCTATACAACATTGATAAAGGTCAAAAGATTGCCATAGTGTTTAAAGGTCCTATACAGCATTGGTAAAGGTCAAAAGATTGCCATAGTGTTTAAAGGTCCTATACAACATTGGTAAAGGTCAAAATATTGCCATAGTGTTTAAAGGCCCTATACAACATTGGTAAAGGTCAAAAGATTGCCATAGTGTTTAAAGTCCCTATACAACATTGATAAAGGTCAAAAGATTGCCACAGTGTTTAAAGGTCCTATACAGCATTGGTAAAGGTCAAAAGATTGCCACAGTTTGTGTGTTACACCATTAGACATCAAAAACAAAAAGAGGAAATCCTGGTCTCAACTGATGACCAACTGATGAAAGCGCTGTGGTGTGTCGGATAATTCATGGGGCATATTATACATCGATGATAGTTGGAATCCAGCAGTCTCCCGATAACGGGCAGAGTACACACTACCCGAAACGTTGAGTGACCGGCTCCTTTCAGAGTCACACCGTGAAAGAGAAGTGCTACATGGTGTCACCGCAAAAACTTCCACTTAGTTACTTCCACCATGCAAACCTTAAAATCTTATATCATCATTCTCCCTGATGCAAAGAGTTACCGGCTCTTTTCAGAGCCACACCCCTTCTCAAAAGAGAAGTGCTACGAGGTGTCACCGCAAACCTTCCACTTAGTATTTCCACCACGCAAACCTTTCAAGTCGTATCCCTAGAGATGTGCTACATGGTGTCACCGCAAACCTTCCACTTAGTATTATTTCCACCACGCAAACCCTCGAGTCTCTTGCCTGGTGATTAGACAATAATAGAATTCTGTCATTGAACAAGATCCTGTATTTGTTTACAGATTGGCCATTTATGCCATTTCACGATGAATGGATGTTCAAAAATTGGACGCGGAAGTATACTTTTATAGTATTCAACTCACTGCAAAAATGTTCAAGATTACTGGTATCACACGTTAACCATTTGATTTATGAGTGATGTTAATTATTTGGATTAGGGTGTAAGGTTATGAAACCCTTGTCAGACCTTTGGCCCCAATAAATGCCCACACTCGTCCATAATTCTGATATATATCTCAAGCAAACACCGTTATCTGTTTGCCGTACCGGGCTGTGTGGAACAGCTGGGAGACTAATTTTACTATTCATTTGTGGTCCAAGCACAGAGACGCGTTTACCGTTTTCGGCAGCGTCCAATACGCTAACGCCAGCATGGACGCCAGATCTATCAGCGTTTTGGTTTCGATTTTCCTGCTAGCAGGTAAATAATCCATGCCTATGATTTGCTCGAAACATCTCCAATGACATCTGGGCCGTGTGTATTACTGTCAGATTGGCTATTCGGAAATTTCAACCGGGCTGGGAATTTGAGATCAATGCAATGGTAGTTTGTGATTAAACGACTTTACCTATGTACATCCCTTAGTGGGCACATCTGCATCCCAA
>OX465120.1:10677079-10694579 GCA_949987565.1 Luidia sarsii | reverse complement strand
TGGTGGCCTTTCCCGTCGTGGGAAAAAAAAAACGCCGCCCGTACTTTTGAGACAACGGACGCACGTGCATTGTGGGACCGAAGACGCGCTGCATTCTGGGACAGGAAACGCATTGCACTGTGGGATAGTACGCGCATTGCAGGTTGGGTATATAGCAGTCGTAAGCCACTGATCAATAGCTTATTCAAACAATGAACTCGCATTTTTTGTCCACCCCAGGAGAAACGTGGCAGCAGAAGATCTACTCTTTCCCTGACGAGCAGAGTGTCAGGGGTCAGATGAAGGCATTGACCCCAGACGCGGCCAACGCCCTAGTCATCAGCGCTCTGGACGAGATAGCTTGTGAGTAGAACCATTAGGTCCAGTCGATCGATCAATCAGTACGTTAATCAGTGCGTCAATCAACCGATCGTCAATCAGTCAATGAGTCAGTCAGTCAGTCGACCAGTCGATATATCGATATCTGAGCCAATCAATCGACCAACAGACCAATCAATCAACCGATCAACCGACTAGTCGATCGATTGATGATCGATTCATTGATATATAGATCAATATAGGAAGGTTTGCGGTGAACACCATGTATCAGGTCTCTTAAAGGAAGAGGTATGGTTCTGAAAAGAACCTGAGGGTAACTCGACGTTTCGACCAGTATGCTCTGGCCGTCATCAGGAGAATATATCATATCATTGATATATAGATCAACTGATAGATCGATTGATCTTTCGATCGATTGGTTTTTCGATTGATTGATTGATCTTTCAATTGATTGATCTTTCGATTGATTGATCTTTCGATCGATTCATTGATAGATAGATATATTGATTGATAGATATATTGATCGATAGATAAATTGATCGATTGATAAATCAAATGAACAATCGATCGATCTTTTGATCGATCAATTCATCCAATCTATCAATCGATTTCCCTCCATTCCAGGGCTGTTCAATCTGAGGGGAAGCGACGTGCCCAACAATCCCATGATCATATCCTACTGCATCATAACGGAGACATCGATCAGGTGAGACATCGGTCATCACTCTGGTCGAAGTATTTCTCAGCGCTTTCAGTGCGTCAATGCTGCATGAGATTTGACTGGTATGGTCTTCTATATAAAAGTGAATGTGTCAATTTGTCTTCCACAGGTTGTATGTTAATGGAAGGGACGCACGCGCAACCGATACCATCATGACTCATCTGAACGCAAACTCGTGCACGGGAGCAGGTATTGCCTTCACCCACTGGCTAGTTATTCATTACCATTCCCACCACCAACAGCCTTGGCAACCATCGATAAACACACACAACCAACCACAATCCTCCACGACCACCCACAGCCACCCACAACTACCCAAGAACCACCTAAGCCCCCACAATCACCCACAACCGCCTAAAGCCACCCACAAGCACCCACAAGCCCCCACAACTATCCACAACCGCCTAAAATCACCCACAACCACCCACAGCCACCCACAGCCACCCACAACCACCTACAACCACCAACAGCCAACCACAACCACCCACAACCACTCCACATCCACCACAACTACCCACAATCACCCACAGCCACCAAACAAGCACCCACAGCCACCCTACAGCCACCCACGATCACCCACAGACACCCAAGAACCACCCAAGCCCCCATAAACCCCCCACAACCGCCAGCCACCCACTACCACCCACAGCCACCCAATCTCAACCCATCCCCACCACCCTAAAAGGAATCCCACCCCGTTCTCCTCCCCACCTTGTCCCCAGACTGCACCCAGTTCCTTCCCTACGGCCAGTTTCTGGGGGACCTGTCTACCCTGGGCAGCACAGACTCCAAAATCTGGATGAGCGATACCTCCAGCTACGCCATTTACGAGCGAGTCCCAGAGGTGAGAGAACAAGTCTGAAACTTTTCAAATTCTAAATAAGATAAGAGGTTATACACCAAATAAGAGCCACATGCAATAGTAGCCCTATCATAATATCCTACACAATTGGTCACCGTAGTAATGCTGTCCGTCTTAGCCGTGAGAAAATGTGTATGAAGCGTCTTCGGACTATTCAACCACATGGTCTCAACATCCAGGAGGGTAACGACTAACACCATGCAGCTTTCTGATAATCCTTCTTTTTTGTTCAGTCCTTCACACTTCTCTCTTTGATCTTTCCCCCTATTGTCACTAATCCCTACCCCACTCCTTGCCCTTCTCTTTGATCTTTCCCCCTCCTCTCATTAATCCTACCCTACCCCCTGCCCTTCCCTTTGATCTCTCCCTACCAGCTTCACTCTTTGTCCTTTGTTTCTCATCCGTGTCCTATTCACTCTCCCCCTTCCTTCGTGTACATGTATCTGTTTTGTCCTTGTCACTCTGCCTTTGAGAAAGGTCCTGCTAGGATCGAAACGTCAGGCCCACTAAATTTTAGATTTACATTTTGGTAATTTTAGTCAGTAAGCAGTTTGCAACATTTTTGTATATCATCCTACACAATTCATAAATAATGTAAGCAAAAAACAACAAAAAACTGTTGCGAACTGCTCGCTGACTAAAATGACCCGCAATACATAATTCTCAAAAAATAGAGGGCCTGACGTTTCGATCCTAGCAGGACCTTTCTCAAAGGCAAAGAGTGTCTCAAAGGCAACGACTTTGCCTTTGAGAAAGGTCCTGCTAGGATCGAAACGTCAGGCCCTCGAACTTTTGGAATCCATAAAGCCGCCACACAGTACGGGGTGGAGATAGCAAGGGATTCGGTGAAAGAATGGAAGATTCACTTTCAATGGTTTGTTTGGTTTGTCTACAGGAAAAACGGATCATGACTCCGTCTCCTATTCTCCTCATGAAAGCCGTGAAAAGTGAGAAGGAAATTGAAGGGATGAAGCGAGCCCACGTGAGTTTTTATTTTAAGAAATAGGAATTTTTTCACCAAATAGTGTTATAACTTATATGTAAAGTTTATTGAATATGTTTTTATGTAAAACGGTACATGAATTTCCCGGTTTAATTGAACTGCATTGAATTTAATTGAATTGATTTTAAAAAATGGCAAAGAAAATGTCTTTTCCCTTTTTTTAAAAAATTTGAATTGAATTAATTGAGTTAAGATTTTTATTCGAATTTTAAAAGATTCTTAAAAAAAAGAATGGCAAAGGAAACTTTGACTAGACCTGAGACCTTTGATTTTGTGTACCAGCTCTCTGACCATCTGAGCTATCCAGCCCTTAGATGGCAGCCTTCCCAAATAGTCGACTGTAGTCTTTAGGTAGTTGATGTATTTTAAAATCTCTCTTTATTTTGTCCTACAACCAGCTCAAGGATTCCGTAGCTCTTGTGGAAATGGCAGGATGGCTGCAAGATGAATTCAATGCCTTGGAGGTGAGTCTACACATTGCCGACACTTGCTCTCCACAAATCTAAAGGAAAGAAATTATCTTCTGTGTCCGACTATACACCTCGGGGAACTTTACAAACCGAGTATAATTACAATTTTCTCCTTCCCTACCTGCCCCTCCTTCTCCCTTACTCCCCCACTTTCTCCCCTACCCCACTTCCTCCCCATTTTCCCCTCCTCCTCCCTCTCCTCCTCCTCCCTCCCCTCCTCCATCCCCTCCTCCTCTCTCCCCTCCTTCTCCCTCCCCACCTCCTCCCTCCACTCCTCCCTCCCCTAATCCTCCATCTCCCTCCTCCTCCCCTCCTCATCCCTCCCTTCATCCTCCCTCTCCCTCCTCCTCCCTCCCCTCCTCCTCCATCCCCTCCTCCCTCTCCCCCCTCCTCTCCTCCTCCTCTCCCCATCCTCCCTTCCCTCCTCCTCCCTCTCCCTCCTCCTCCCTCTCCCTCGTCCTCCCTCTCCCTCTTCCTCCTTCTCCATCTTCCTCCCTCCTCTCCTCCTCCCTCCCTCCTCCCTCTCCCTCATCCCCTTTCATTCCCCTCCTTCTCCTCCCCTCCTCTCACCTCAATGTCCTCCTCCTCCACCACATCTTCCCCCTCCTCCCCTCTTTCTCCTCTTCCCTCTGCTCCCAATCCTCCTCCTCCTCGCCTCCTTCCTCTCACTTCCCTCCTAGGATCCATCCATGGGAGCCGATTCATTGACTGAGCTAGACGTGCAGAGCAAGGCGTTTGAATTCAGGAAGTGGGTAACACTCCACCTACAGAATTCTGTCTAAAGTAGCCATTTTATTTATTTCTTAATGTAATGTCCATTGCAGACGTAATGT
Source organism: Luidia sarsii (assembly GCA_949987565.1). Classification (NCBI taxonomy): domain Eukaryota; kingdom Metazoa; phylum Echinodermata; class Asteroidea; order Paxillosida; family Luidiidae; genus Luidia; species Luidia sarsii. Next base: position 10,690,372 of record OX465120.1, on the reverse strand, counting down.
ATGGGGTGGCATCATGTAGCACTTCTCTTTTGAGACGGAGTGTGTGGCTCTGAAAAGAGCCAGTAACTCTTTGCATCAGTGAGAATAACGATGGGATTTGAAGGTTTGCATGGTGGAAGTAACAAGTGGAAGGTTTGCGGTGATGACACATACTATATGCAACACATCTCTTTTGAGAAGTGTGTGGCTCTGAGAAGAGCCAGTAACTCCGGCTCAGAGTCGGTTACTAATAATGGTGTCACAGCAAACCTTCCACACGGTTTTTCCACCGTGCAAACCCACACAAAAATCTTCTCAAAAACTTGCCTTGCTTCGGTCCAGGGAAGACGAGGAGTTCGACACGCTCAGCTTCGGCACAATCACCGGCTTCGGCGCCAATGCGGCGGTCATCCATTACAGGTACGTGCCAGCTTGGTCCTTAGTCCTCTACTGACGAGTCCAGCACGGCGTCTGTAGGAGCCGCCATGCCCAGGGGCCATCGACATAGGCATGTGCTCCTATTTCCGACACTCCATCGACGCACGGCCATCGACACATCCATGTGCTCCTATTTCCGACACTCCATCGACCTACGGCCATAGACACATGAATGTGCTCCCATTTCCGACACAAAGGTTTTTTTTTCTTTTTCGGAAGACTAGATAGAATTTGGTAATTTCTTGACATACCCAAACGTCAAAAGACAGTGTTGATGAAGAGGGAATTCAGATTGGAAAAAAGAAGAAGAATACTTCACCTGGATTCGAACCCTAAACCAAGGATTTCCACACCGCCCTATCAACTCACCGTGCGCACTGTTCAGCCTACACGATGGTACTCGGTCTGCGAGTCAGCGATCTTTACTGTACAGTTGGCCGCGGTATACCAGCGAAAATCTGATCTAACCTGCATACACTGTACACGTGGTCTAACGTTGTTTTTCTAACTCATTTGTATCGTTTGTTTTCACAGCTCGTCTGAAGAAACTAACGTTCGAATCACTGACAAAAGCACACTTCTTCTGGATTCTGGTGGTCAATATTAGTAAGTTTTGAGGAAAAATATACGGACATAATTACTTCATAGCCCGAAGTACTGCAGATTTTTTGTTCTTTCATTAAATTTTTTATGGCAATAATTATGGAAAAAATGTTGAATTTAATTGAATTGAATTGACATAACCATAACATTTTTTTACTCTCAAAGACCATTTAAATTAGACGAAGTGGAAGATTTGCGGTGACACCATGTAGCACTTCTCTTTCAAGAAGGAGTGTATGGCTCTGAGAAGAGCCGGTAACTCAACGTTTCGTGTTTTGTGTAGACTGGTAAGAGTACACATTCAAGGTTGAGTTACTGGCTCTTTTTCAGAGCCACACTCCTTCTCGAAAAAGAAGTGCTACATGGTGTCACCGCAAACCTTCCACTCAGTATTTCCACCTTGCAAACCTCCAAGTCCTGTATCTCTTTTTTTGGCAGTTCTGGAACGACGGATATTACCCGCACCTTCCACTTTGGTAGCCCGAAGCCTAAGACAAAGGTGAGAGGTCAAATGGTCTTCAAGAGAGAGAGAGAGAGGGGGGCTCTTACTAGTACACAAAACCTTGCTTCAGTCCAACCACAGTGTTGTCTAGTAGGAGGTTTGTGGTGTACATCATCTCAAGTACAACATACTAAAAAGTCAGAGAATGTAAACGCTTTCATAGTAACAACTGTAGTCCTGCAAGGGACACAATTGCTGCAGTACCAATCAGTCATAGTATTGCTATTTTTTTTTCAAAGACAGCAACTTGAATATTTCAAAGAAGTTTGTAGGTGCGATTTGACAACTCCAGTGCGAGAACTTAGCGTCTTGCTACTACATGACAAGAGCCATCTCATGCAGGAAAATCATCCTAGCAGGACCTTTCCCAGAAGCAACATGACCGCCTGCTTAAATTCAACGGGGAATTCCATCACAAGAGGGTGCCCTTCACCTCCTTTCCAAGGGAGGCAGAATGGCGAGAATACGTTTCAATTTCTTCCCGATGAAATACAAACTTTCTATTTCTATGTTAATACTTGCACAGGAAGCATACACCCGTGTTCTAATGGGGCACATTGATCTTGTGACCAGTAACTTCCGCACTGGCGTTTACGGTAAGAGAGAGTTTTTCACGTAATTGGTGCAGTTCAACCTTTACCGAGGCCATGTTATACGCATGTGACCAATACATTTGATATAATCCATTATCACCGACCCTTTGAAATGATTGTACCTAAACTGCTTTGAATTGACAAAAGTAGTGATTACCTACGGAGTTCCATTTGTGCCACGTATTTTGAACGGCCCATCACGTTGGGAGAATGATTCGAATACATATCGAGATCAGTAAAAAAGATGCTTCAATTGATTCGTTATCATTTCTACAACCTTGAAGTGTAAGAAGGTGATATCTACGGAGCTTCATTAGGGCCACATCGTTTGGGAAACGACCAAAATGAGGAAAGCAAAGTGTGATATATTTTTCCCATTTGATAGGGCGTTCTCTGGACGTCATAGCCAGAAACCCCCTGTGGAGCAATGGACTAGACTACCGTCATGGTACGGGCCACGGTATTGGAAGCTATCTGAACGTCCACGAAGGTAAGCGAGGAGCTGCTGTCCACTGAAAGGACTGGAAGACAAGTCTAGCTTTAAATAAGACTACAATCTATTCATGGCTTAGTAAGGTCGTGTCCGAAACGGGCTTCCAGAGCTACGGCTAGGGCTATTGTCTTCGCATCTCCGTGTATTTCCAATAGGGGGAAGACCTAGACCTAACTTAGGCACGTAACAAGTTACGATTTGCCGTGTCACCGTGTACAACTACGCACTATATCAGTTCCTTGCGTTCGGAGAAAGAAGCTAGGTTCTTTTCAAAAAACAGAAAGATTTTCTCTCTTATAATCTTATAACGGGTTTGATAGTTCCTCTCCCAAATAAGGAAAAGCTCACCGGGATCTTAATTAATCCGGATTGGGCCAAATTAGATAATCCGAAGTTACTAAAACTCTGCTATCTTTTCTCCAGGTCCCGCAAGGATTAGCCTCGGTTACTCGTCCCGTGAGAGACCCGTCGAAGTCGGAATGTTCTTCTCCGACGGTGAGTATGACGTAGGGGAAACTCGGTGGACTCTAGATGGCAGCAAACAGCTTTAGAGCAGCCATTATTTTGCACGTGACAGCAGCGCTATCAGGGTGGTCGCTGCATAGCAACGACACTCGATCTAGCTTCGCACGCGAACGGATACGCGTACGCATCCGTTTCAGCTATCCGCACCACTCAGTGGCCATTCCGCAGTTTCGCGATTCCTTCGTATGCTGTTCGCAGTCCCAACGCTGTGTATAACTAGTCTAAAATGAAGTCTATTTCCGACACTATTACACCCACGTGTTGATGCCCTACATTGAGACTAATCTGTTCGCTTTGAAACTCACCAAATTCGATTGACTAGAAATTGCAAAGAGTTTCTTCCTTACGTGTATAGCGAGTGAGATATCCGTTTCGTCCGCTCGTTTAGCTGATGACGTCATAGCCTATGACGTCATAATTGGTGACGTATCCGTATCATGTTAGCAATGATATCGAATAGTATTCAATGGCTATTTTGGTAGAACGATTTTTGTTTAAAAATAATGGATGGATAATATTAATGTTTTGTTCTTGACAGAGCCGGGTTACTACGAAGATGGCGACTTTGGTATACGCATTGAGAACGTCATGATGTCCGTAGCGGCCAAAACTGACGTAATTTTCATTTTACATGTTTACATTTACTACATCCGTCAGTCCCGTTTCTACCACTGTATCAACTTATCAATTTGCTATTTTATACACTATTTTTGCATCAAGGGTTAGTACGAAAGTCTTCTTAAGATTTTGTACGAAATGAGCTTCAGGTTTTTTTTATACGGGTGGGTGTTCTTCGCTGCTCTTGTCGATAATTTAAGCAAACGTTCTTTGACAAATTTCTTTGTATAGCAATGACATTTTTTGTACGCATTTCTTTGAACGATGCAGTACCAGTTCAGCACGTATCAGTACATGACGTTTGAGATGGTTTCGCTGGTGCCCTTCGAGCCCAACCTGATCGACTTCAGCATCATGACGCCCAAGCAGGTAACCAGCCAGAGGTCACTGACCCCGATGACGTCATTACTTTCTATTGTTTGAAGCCACTTAGACACAAGTTTCCATCCTTATTGGTGGTAGACTGCAAGCCAAGGCTGACGACAAATAGAACTGGGAGGGGGTGACTAATCTGAAGCAAGGCATAAGCCTCTATCCCTATTGGTGGTAGACTGCCAGCCAAGGCTGACAAATAGCACTGGGAGGGGGTGACTAGTCTGAAGCAAGGCATGAGCCTCCATCCTTATTGGTGGTAGACTGTCAGCCAAGGCTGACAAATAGAACTTGTAGGGGGTGACTAGTATGAAGCAAGGCATAAGCCTCCATCCCCTATTGGTGGTAGACTGCCAGCCAAGGCTGACAAATAGAACTGGGAGGGGTGACTAGTCTGAAGCAAGGCATGAGCCTCCATCCTTATTGGTGGTAGACTGCCAGCCAAGGCTGACCAATAGAACTTGGAGGGGGTGACTAATCTGAAGCAAGGCAAAAGCCTCCATCCTTATTGGTGGTAGACTTCCAGCCAAGGCTGACAAATAGAACTGGGAGGGGTGACTAGTCTGAAGCAACTACATAAGAGAACTGCAATGTCAAGTGTCACCGCAAGTTAACATTCGCGATTTTCTTTTCTGTGTCCACTTTGGCTCTCCGTAGCTGACCTACTACAACGCGTACAATCAGAGGATCCGGGACGAGGTGGGACCGCTCCTGAAGTCGGACCGAGCACGTGACTGGATGGAGACCAAGACGGCCCACGTCGAGTTCACGTTCGCACTCGGCAGAGCGCCCTCTTGGGCCGGGCCCAACACACTCCTGGTTCTGAGCCTCGGTCTCATGCTCTCGGTCTGGTCTTGGCTCGTCCAGTAATTCGCGGAATGAGGAGTATTCAATTTTTATGATTTTTTTTCAAAGAAGAAATGGGAATAATTTTTGTTAATGTCTCCAAAAATCGTGTTCGTCACTAGTCTGAAGCAAGGCATGAGCCTCCGTCCCCTATTGGTGGCAGACTGCCAGCCAAGGCTGACAAATAGAACTGGGATGGGGTGACTAATCTGAAGCAAGGCATGAGCCTCCGTCCCCTATTGGTGGTAGACTGCCAGCCAAGGCTGACAAAAAGAACTGGGATGGGTGACTAGTCTGAAGCAAGGCATGAGCCTCCATCCCCTATTGGTGGTAGGACTGCCAGCCAAGGCTTACAAATAGAACTGGGAGGGGGTGACTAGTCTGAAGCAAGGTATAAGACTCCATCCCCTATTGGTGGTAGACTGCCAGCCAAGGCTGACAAATAGAACTGGGAGGGGGTGACTAGTCTGAAGCAAGGCATGAGCCTCCATCCCTATTGGTGGTAGACTGTCAGCCAAGGCTGACAAATAGAACTGGGAGGGGTGACTAGTCTGAAGCAAGGCATGAGCCTCCATCCCTATTGGTGGTAGACTGCCAGCCAAAAGACGAGTCTGCAGGTTTTTGTTGTTGTTTTTTGGAAAAAAAATTAACAATTTGACGAATTGAAATTCCATTATGCTCGATTTGATTTATTGGCTCTCGTAATTTTTCTCTAATTTGTGGAAGCTTTTCCCCTTTTTCAAGAACGCCAATGCAACAGTACCGGAGAATATCACAAAATATCTTGTATTAATTTCTGTCATACAAACCGCATCAAAAAATAAAATTAAATAAAATTATAAAGGAAATATATGAATACAATTTGTCAAATATATACTTTCTAAATGTAAGAGAGTAAATAATTAACTCTTTCAAGGAGTGAAAATTGCTCCCCCAAAAAAGAGTGAAAATCACTGTAAAAAATGTCAAAACCAGTCAGAGTGGAGTGAAATCCCACTATTGTCAGGCGCCATATGGCGGACAATTTGAAAAAGAGTTGTACTCAATTATGGCTCTTCTGTAGTATTTTTCACTCTTTTTAAGAGGTTTTGGCTTTTCTTGAGGACATTTTGCGAGTGAATTATTCCCTCTTTTGCATTTAGGGATCGGGTTGCTAGCAATACAGGCCTACAGGTGATATTTCAGGAGGTCGTATATTTGGGGAGATAATTAATTGAATTTTAGGAGATGCTCTTTTGGGGATAATTTTTTTCGGTCTACCCTAGCTATCGATGCTATACCTTGCCGAGTAACCTTGCCGGGCCTCGTATGCGTCGCTGAAGAGACGTACCTCCACGGTCTCAGTCACTGAAAGGTACTCCAAGCCGACCTCTGTACCGCATAGCTTCTCTGTTTCCACGCCCGTACCCAGGTCGGTGATCTGCGAGGGAGAGGGAGAGGGAGAGGGAGAGGGAGAGGGAGAGGGGGAGGGGGAGGGGGAGGGGGAGGGGGAGGGGGAGGGGGAGGGGGAGGGGGAGGGAGAGGGAGAGGGAGAGGAAGAGGGAGAGGGGGAGGGAGAAGAGGTTTAGGAGAGTCTCAGATTAGATCGAGGCATTTATTATAAGAGGAGAGAGACAGAGATGTAGAGATGGATTGAAATATAGAAAGAGAGGCATCGCAGGGAGAGACTGTACCAGGATAAAGAGAAATAGAACGATAGAGAGAGGGAGGGGCCGAGATGGTCGCCCGGGGGACAGGGGGAGAGACAGAGGAGAGCGAGGGGAGAGAGATGGGAGAGAGAGAGGGGGAGAAAGAGAACAGATAGAGGAGACAGGAGACAAGAGAGAGGAGACAGAAGAGAAGGAGAGGAGAGAAGAGAGAGGAAAGAGAGGAGAGAAGAGAGAGAGCAGAGAGAGTAGAGATAGAGAGAGAGTAGAGATAGAGAGAAAGAGGAGATATAGAGGAGAGAAAGGGGAGAGAAAGAGGAGAGAGGAGAGAGAAAGGAGAGAGAGAATAGAGAGCAGAGAGAGAGAAGAGAGAGGAGATAAACAGAGAAGAGAGTCAGAGGAGAGAGACAGAAAGTGACAAAGAGAGAGAGACCATGTGAGAGGCAGATAGAGAGGCCAACAGGGGGGACAGAGAGCCAGGGAGAGAGAAATGGAGACAGAGAGACATCCAATAGATGCAAACCAGGCAGAGACAGAGAGGACAGAGAGGACAGAGAGAAAGAGAGAAAGAGAGAGAGAGAGAAAGAGAGAGAGATAAGGACACACCAACCCACCTGGACCCAATCCCAGGAGCAGTCGGCCTTGAACTCCACCTCGAAAGTGTCGAAGACGATCCGGACGCGGTAGCCGGCCGGCACGGTCACGGTCGTGGTGCAGTCCGTCTCCAGCTCGTAGTCGGCCGGGAAGTTGGGGCTGGTGAACCGGCCGGCGGTGCCGGTCAGCGTCTGCCGGCAGGCGGAGGCGGGCTTCTGGGCCGCCGAGCCGGCGTCCACGGCCTCGTACTCCAGCCGGTAGCCTCCGGCCGGCACGTAGACGTCGCTCTCGAAGTGCAGCTCGCAGACGTTGGTCTTGGAAGTCCAGGTGAAAGGGACGGCCATGGACCCGCAGTAGACCACGGCATCGTCGTCCGGAATGCTGTTCAGCTTCGTTTCCAAAAATCAGACAGAAAGATAAAAAAACGTGAAAATTTTGTCTCTGAGAAATGTGTTCGATTCCAACCACGAAGCTTCCTTTAAAAAAAAATTGACGAATTGAAATTCCATTATGCTCGGTTTTATTTATTGGCTCTTGTAATCAAGAGTCGGTAAGCAGTTTGCCAAAAAAAAAATTGTATCTCACTTTATATCTCTTTTTTTAAACTTTAACTTTAAAGCCCCTACACACCGTTTGCACAAATCCAAAATTCGACCTGGCTATTTTTGCTAAAGTAACTTACTCAAGTGGAAGTAAACACCAGTATCAGACACGTTGTGATTTGTGAACTTAGAATGCTGCCATTTTCATGAAAAGTGGACATTTGTATCAATTTCCAACGGTCGTTTTAAAACGACTTTTGTGGCAAACTACCAGTCAGATTCCGCCCCTCCACAAGAAATCCCAACTTGCTGATCACGCAGCACTGCCTGTAGTCTCTTTACAAGAGTGTGTTCGCATTGCTACGGCCTGAACAACCGCCCTAGGCTGCAATGTGAATGAGACATACGCCCCCAACGGTCGCCACGGAATACCTGCAGATAGTCGTAGCCGCATTTGGGCTCGGTCTCCAGGTCGAACTCGGTGAAGGTCAGCCGGCAGACGAAGCCGGGCCCCAGGGTGATCCGGACCTTGCAGGACGTGGACAGCGGGTAGTCGTTCGGGTAGCCGGGCGAGGTCAGCTTGCCCGTCGGCTGCCTCAGATTGATGTCAAACTGGGAACCGCATCCTGGGATTGAACGAAAGAAAAACATAGGCAACAACTCTCAGTCACGAGACAAGGTCTAGCGTGACGGCTAGCGTGACGGTTAGAGTGACGGTTAGAGTACCGGCTAGCGTGCCGGTTAGCGTGCCGGCTAGCGTGCCGGCTAGCGTGACGGCTAGCGTGACGGCTAGCGTGACGGCTAGCGTGACGGCTAGCGTGACGGCTAGCGTGACGGGGCTAGCGTGACGGGGCTAGCGTGACACGGCTAGCGTGACACGGCTAGCGTGACACGGCTAGCGTGACACGGCTAGCGTGACACGGCTAGCGTGACACGGCTAGCGTGACACGGCTAGCGTGACACGGCTAGCGTGACACGGCTAGCTTGACACGGCTAGCGTGACACGGCTAGCGTGACACGGCTGGCGTGACACGGCTAGCGTGTCATGGCTAGCGTGATACAAGCTTGGTGAACGGTGTGGCCTCAAGCTTGGGGTACCAGCTGAGCGTGGGGGCCGGCGGGAGGCACCAGCGCGTACCAGGGACCAGCGCGGGACAAGGCCGTGCCATTCTGCACTGGTGAACGTCACATAAACAGCGCCCTCTGTTGTCGACCCGGTGACCCCTAAAAAACCAAAAATAAACCACCCACCTGTCACGACGGCAGGCTGCGTGGGCACGGCCTCGGTCTGGTACTGGGCCCGGAAGCCCTTGAGTGTCGTCACGCTGTCGCTGACAAACGTCACCGTCACCCGGTGCGTGTCCGAGAGCCAGGCGAGGCCGCCGGTCACCGAGCCGCAGTACTTGTCGCTCTTGCCCGTCCCCTCGTCCGCGAGCTGCCGGGGTTGAAAACAGCGGAAGCCGGGGTCAGGCCCAGGTTTTGAGGTACGTGCGCCAATGCTGGGGTACCCCCACAAGCGTTATATTAGAGAGGTCAACGGATACGAGTCGACGGCGCAGACACTTTGCAACTGGCATCTCTTTTGAGACGGAGTGTGGCTCTGAAAAGAGCCGGTAACTCCGGTAGAGCCGGCGTTACCGGCAGGAGCCCGAGTTACCGGCAGGAGCCCAAGTTACCGGCAGGAGCCCGAGTTACCGGCAGGAGCCGGCGTTACCGGCAGGAGCCGGCGTTACCGGCAGGAGCCCGAGTTGCCGGCAGGAGCCCGAGTTACCGGCAAGAGCCGGCGTTACCAGTATGAGCCGGCGTTACCGGCAGGAGCCGGCGTTACCGGCAGGAGCCGGCGTTACCGGCAGGAGCCGGCGTTACCGGCAGGAGCCGGCGTTACCGGCGGGAGCCGGCGTTACCGGCAGGAGCCGGCGTTACCGGCGGGAGCCGGAGTTACAGGCTCTTTTCGGAGCCACATCTCAAAAGAGATGTGTTTGCATGGTGTCACCACAAACCTTCCACTTGGTATACTTCCACCTTGTAAACTCTCCCTTTCTTGTAAAGCTCAGATGGTATAAAAGCGCCGGTACGCTAAAACAAGGGGGCGATGGACCCCGGGTTCAAATCTACGGGGGACAGCAAACCTCAACGTAGTCGAAGGCGCAGGCGGCGCCGCCTCCCTCCAGGTTGAACTCCGTGAAGGTGACTTTGACGGCCAGGCCGCTGGTCACGCCGATGGAGTAGCGGCACTCCTTGTTCAGCGGGTAGTTGGCCGGGTAGTTGGGGCTGGTGAAGGTGCCGGACGAGCCCGTGAAGCTCTTGTCGCATTCGCCGCCTGCGAAGAAAGAAAAGTACGGCAAAACGGTATGAATCAAGACACAGGGCAGCCAACTAGACAGAGAAATGCATCCAAATCCTTGCTTTAGACGGCGAAGGAATGATACAGTGGAACATAGGATGACAGAGTGAGACGGAGAGACGTAGCGACAGAGAGGCAGAGAGAGGCAGAGAGAGGCAGAGAGGCAGAGAGAGGCAGAGAGAGGCAGAGAGCCAGAGAGGGAGGGAGAGGCAGAGAGGCAGAGAGGGAGAGAGAGGCAGAGAGGCAGAGAGGCAGAGAGGCAGAGAGGCAGAGAGGCAGAGAGGCAGAGAGGCAGAGGCAGAGAGGCAGAGAGGCAGAGGCAGAGACACGGGGAGAGTTAGGGTGAGACAGAGACAGAAACTGACACCGAGAGAGACAGAAATACAGAGAGACAAAAAAATACAGAGAGACAGATATAGGCAGATGGAGGTAGAGAAGCAGAGAAAGATAGAGAAACAGAAACTGGGCAGAATGCTCACCTGGCTTCGGCTTACTGAGGTCGACCTGCTCGTACATGACTATGAAGCCCTTGAAGAACGCGATGTAGTCACTCTTGAAGACCATCTTGACTTTGTTCGTGTGGATCAGTTTCTCGAAGGGGTCCTTGGAGCCGCACAGCTTGTCTGACGTGCCTGCTGCGCTGTCAAAAATCTGGGGATGAAAGCCGAGGGACAAGAGGGGGTCAGATGGGGGTCAGGGAGAGACAGAGGAGCAACGGAAGTCAGAGAGAGGCAGAAAGACAATGAGTGATGGACAACAGAAGGAAGAGAGATGCCGAGAGGTAGAGAGAGACAGAGAGGTAGAGAGAGACAGAGAGGTAGAGAGAGAGAGAGAGAAAGGTAGAGAAGGAGACTGGGAAGGATAGAGAGGGGCAGGGAGAGGCAGAGAGAGTGAAAGAGGCAGAGAGAGAGAGGCAAAGTAGAAAGAGAGAGAAACACAGAGAGAGAGAAACACAGAGAGAGAGAAACAGAGGGGGAAAGAAAGGTAGAGGCAGACAGAGAAAGAGCGAGGCAGAGAGGCAGAAGAGGCAAAGAGAGATGCAGAGGGAGAGGCAGAGGGAGAGGTAGAAAGAGATAGGCTGAGAGAGATGCAGAGATAGAGGTAGAGAGGGAAAGAGAAAGAGAGCAACCCAATCATGACTTTTGTTATCAGACTTACCTGCAGGTAGTCGTACTCGCATTTGCCGCTGTCATCGGGATCTTCCAGGGCGAATTGCACGAAGGTCAGCTGGATGCTGTGGCCAGAATCCACGGTGATGGCGTAGGTGCACTCCTTCAGGTTGGGGTACAGACCGGGCGACCTGGGACTCTGGATCTCGCCGTTCGCTTCCTGGTAATTGTACTGGCACACTGCGAGAGAGAGAGAGAGAGAGAGAGAGAGAAAGAGGGAAATGGTGTGAGAGAGAGAGGGGAGACAGAGGGGAAGGGAGAGGGAAGGGAGAGAGAGAGAGAGAGAAAGAGAGAGAGAGAGAGAGAGCGAGAGAAAGAGGGAAATGGTGTGTGAGAGAGAGGGGAGACAGAGGGGAAGGGATAGAGAGAGAGAAAGAGAGAGAGAGAGAGAAAGAGGGAAATGGTGTGTGAGAGAGAGGGGAGACAGAGGGGAAGGGATAGAGAGAGAGAAAGAGAGAGAGAGAGAGAAAGAGGGAAATTGTGTGTGAGAGAGAGGGGAGACAGAGGGGAAGGGATAGAGAGAGAGAAAGAGAGAGAGAGAGAGAGAAAGAGGGAAATGGTGTGTGAGAGAGAGGGGAGACAGAGGGGAAGGGAGAGAGAGAGAGAGAGAGAGAGGGAAATGGTGTGTGAGAGAGAGGGGAGGCAGAGGGGAAGGGAGAGAGAGATAGAAAGAGAGAGAAAGAGAGAGAGAAAGAGGGAGAAAGACGGAAATGGTGTGTGGGAGAGAGGGGAGACAGAGGGGAAGGGAGAGAGAGAGAGAGAAAGAGAGAGAGAGAGAGAGAAAGAGGGAAATGGTGTGTGAGAGAGAGGGGAGACAGAGGGGAAGGGAGAGAGAGAGAGAAAGAGAGAGAAAGAGAGAGAGAGAGAGAGAAAGAAAGAAGCAAAGGGTGTGTGAGAGAGGGGGAAGACAGAGGGGAATGGAGAGAGAGAAGAGAGAGATAACACGAGAGAAAGAAAGATGGAGAGAGATAGAGGGAGAGAAAGAGGGAGAGAGAGTTGAGAGGGGAGAAGAGGGGCAGAGGGAGAGGGGAGAGAGTGTTAAGAAAGGGAGAGAGAGAGGGGATTTAGAGAGGGAGAGAAGGGGGTTGAGAGAGGGGGGTTGAGAGAGGGAGAGGGAGGGGGGATTGAGAGAGGGAGAGAGAAAGAGGATTGAGGGAGAGAGGGAAGTTTGAGAGAGGGAGAGAGAGAGCGGGGGGTTGAGAGAGGGAGAGAGAGAGAAGGGGTTGAGAGGGAGAGAGAGGGGGGGTCGAGAGAGGGAGAGAGAAAGAGGGTTGAGGGGGAGAGAGAGAGCTGGTTGAGAGGGGGAGAGAGAGAGAGAATGGAGAGAGACGGAGATGGAGAGCGGTGAGAGGGACGAGAGGGAGAGGAGAAGAGTGGAAAGATAGAAGAAGGGAGGGGAAAGAGGGAGAGAGGGATAGAGGAAGGGAGGGAGAGAGGGAAACAGCGACAGAGACAGATACAGAGGGAGATGACCCTGTCTACCAATTGTATTCAGTCACCTCGTCTGGTAGACAGGGGGCTAGTCTTTGGAAGGCCCAAGCCTCCCCTCCACCCCTTTTCCCCGACCCACCCCGCCAAAACAAAAACAAAAAATCACCGGGACCAGGGACCGACCTTCCAGCGGCTCGTCCGGCGCCCGACTCACCCGTCTTGTCCTGCCGATCCTCCCACGCGTAGCTGGCCACGAAGCCGCCGTACTGCACCTGGGCGTCGCTGCGGAACGTCACGAAGACCAGATTGGAGTCCGAGGTCCAGCTGAAGGGCGTGGCCTGGTTGCCACAGTAACGGTCCATCCTCTGCGTCAGCCGGTCCACCACCTAGTGGGGGGCAGAGAGAGAAGAGACTTTCAGGTTGAGGGCGTGAATGTCTTGGGTGGCTTTAGAGCCTTGTTTTGGGCGAATTTGCATCCGACATCTTCGGTGTCAGAACTCGACTCATCAAACCCTTCTCACCTCCACGCTGTCCTTCTGACACTCGGCGTCCTGCTCCGTGTTGAAGCTGGTGAAGGTCAGCTGGATGCGCTTCTCGG
>OX465120.1:10639579-10672079 GCA_949987565.1 Luidia sarsii | reverse complement strand
GGAGGAGCAAGAGGGGCAAGAGGAGCAAGGGGAGCCAGAGGGGCCAGATGAGCAGGAAGAGGAGGAAGAGGAGGAAGAGGAGGAAGAGGAGGAAGAGGAGGAAGAGGAGGAAGAGGAGGAAGAGGAGGAAGAGGAGGAAGAGGAGGAAAAGAAGCTAGGGGAACAGGAGGAGCAGGATGAGGGGCAAGAGGATCGGAGCAGGAGGAGCAGGAGGAAGCCTAGAGAAGCCTCGAGGGCCCTCGCGTCAGTAGCCCTAATGAGCAAACTGATGCTTCCCTTACTTGGTGGGTCGGGGCTGATGGTTGCTCGATAGTTGCCCTCGTAGAAGATGTAGGAGCGATAGGGAAGGCTGGCACAGTACCACAGCGACAGCTCGTTGGATGTCGAGGTCCAGGAGAAGGGCAAGACCTCACCAGACACCTCAATGATGGGCGTGGGGGCCACGGGGTCGATAATCTGTGCCGGGAAGAGAAGGCGGAGGGAGAGGATGAATGGTGGACCAAGTGGAGGAAGGGGGGAAGGGAGGAAGAAGACGAAGTGGAGGTGGAAGGAGGACGAGGAGGAGATATAGGAAGAAGACGAGGACGAGCAAGAAGACGAGGACGAGGACAAGGAAGAGGAAGAAGAGGAATGAGAAGGAGAAGAATAGGAATGAGAAGTGGAATGAGAAGGAGAGGAAGAGGAAGAGGAATGAGAAGGAGAAGAATAGGAATGAGAAGGAGAAGAAGAGGAAGAGGAAGAGGAAGAGGAAGAGGCAGAGGAAGAGGAATGAGAAGGAGAAGAAGAGGAATGAGAAGGAGAAGAAGAGGAAGAGGAAGAGGAAGAGGAAGAGGCAGAGGAAGAGGAATGAGAAGGAGAAGAAGAGGAATGAGAAGGAGAAGAAGAGGAATGAGAAGAGGAATGAGAAGGAGAGGAATAGGAATGAGAAGAGGAATGAGAAGGAGAGGAAGAGGAATGAGAAGAGGAATGAGAAGGAGAGGAAGAGGAATGAGAAGAGGAATGAGAAGGAGAGGAATAGGAATGAGAAGAGGAATGAGAAGGAGAAGAAGAGGAATGAGAAGAGGAATGAGAAGGAGAGGAATAGGAATGAGAAGAGGAATGAGAAGGAGAGGAATAGGAATGAGAAGAGGAATGAGAAGGAGAGGAAGAGGAATGAGAAGAGGAATGAGAAGGAGAGGAATAGGAATGAGAAGAGGAATGAGAAGGAGAGGAATAGGAATGAGAAGAGGAATGAGAAGGAGAAGAAGAGGAATGAGAAGAGGAATGAGAAGGAGAGGAATAGGAATGAGAAGAGGAATGAGAAGGAGAGGAATAGGAATGAGAAGAGGAATGAGAAGGAGAAGAAGAGGAATGAGAAGAGGAATGAGAAGGAGAGGAAGAGGAATGAGAAGAGGAATGAGAAGGAGAGGAAGAGGAAGAGGAATGAGAAGGAGAGGAAGAGGAATGAGAAGAGGAATGAGAAGGAAGAGGAAGAGGAAGAGGCAGAGGAAGAGGAATGAGAAGGAAGAGGAATGAGAAGGACGAGGAATGAGAAAGACGAGGAATGAGAAAGACGAGGAATGAGAAGGAAGAGGAATGAGAAGGAAGAGGAATGAGAAGGAAGAGGAAGAGGAGGAGGACGAGGACGAGGACGAGGATGAGGACGAGGACGAGCAAGAGCAAGAGCAAGAGCTAGAGCAAGAGCTAGAGCAAGAGCAAGAGTAAGAGCAAGAGGCGAAAATGGAAGCGGAACGGGGGGATGAGGAGGAGAGGGAGTGAGGAGAGGGAGTGAAAGGGGAGGGAAAGGGGAGGAGAAGGAGGAGAAGGAGGAGAAGGGGGGGAAGGAGGAGAAGGGGGAGAATGAGAAGGAAGGAAGAGGGTGGAGAGGATGAGTTAAAAAGGTGACCATCGGACCCATTCTTTGCCAGACTAAATACAGTCGGTATTAAACAGGGTCATCGCATGGAAATAGCGGAGAACCTACCGTCAGCTCCGGGCAGTCGTGCAAGTCCACGATGACCTTGCTGAAGGAGGCCGTCACACGGTCCTTGGCCGGCACGTGGAGGACCGTCTCGCAGCCCTGCAGGCGGAACTGGGTCAGGGCGGACGGGTGGTCAGCGTTGGTCAAGTTGCCCGGAGGGCTGGACAGGATGGCCGAACAGTCTGCGGACAGGGAGACAGAGAGAGGGGGAAGCGTTCGTCTCGGTAAAGAGCGCATCCACCAAGCAGAAGATTGGGAGGGACCGAGCAGAACGGGCAGGGCAGGGCAGGGCAGGGCAGGGCCGGGCAGGGCCGGGCAGGGCAGGGCAGGGCAGGGCAGGGCCGGGCAGGGCAGGGCAGGGCAGGGCAGAGCAGAGCAGAGCAGGGCAAGGCAGGGCAGGGCAGAGCAGAGCAGAGCAGAGCAGAGCAGAGCAGGGCAGAGCAGAGCAGAGCAGAGCAGGGCAGGGCAGGGCAGGGCAGAGCAGGGGAAGGCAGGGCAGTGCAGGGCAGGGCAGGGCAGGGCAGGGCAGGGCAGGGCAGGGCAGGGCAGGGCAGGGCAGGGCAGGGCAGGGCAGGGCAGGGCAGGGCAGGGCAGGGCAGGGCAGGGCTGGGCTGGGCAGGGCAGGGCGGGGCGGGGCGGGGCAGGGCAGGGCAGGGCAGGGCAGGGCAGGGCGGGGCGGGGCGGGGCGGGGCAGGGCAGGACAGGACAGGGCAGGGCAGGGCAGGGCAGGGCAGGGCAGGGCAGGGCAGGGCAGGGCAGGGCAGGGCAGGGCAGGGCAGGGCAGGGCAGGGCAGGGCAGGGCAGGGCAGGGCAGGGCAGGGCAGGGCAGGGCAGGGCAGGGCAGGGCAGGGCAGGGCAGGGCAGGGAAGGGCAGGGCAGGGGAAGGCAGGGTAGGGGGAGGCAGGGCAGGGCAGGGCAGGGCAGGGCAGGGCAGAGCAGGGCAGGGCATGGCTGGGCAGATATGGGCTGGGCAGTGCATGGCAGGGCAGGGCAGGGCAGGGCCGGGCAAGGCAGGGCAGGGCAAGGCAGGGCAGGGCAGGGCAGAGCAGAGCAGAGCAGAGCAGAGCAGAGCAGAGCAGAGCAGAGCAGAGCAGAGCAGAGCAGAGCAGAGCAGAGCAGAGCAGAGCAGAGCAGAGCAGAGCAGAGCAGAGCAGGGCAGGGCAGAGCAGGGGAAGGCAGGGCAGTGCAGAGCAGGGCAGGGCAGGGCAGGGCAGGGCTGGGCTGGGCAGGGCAGGGCAGGGCAGGGCAGGGCAGGGCAGGGCAGGGCAGGGCAGGGCAGGGCTGGGCAGGGCTGGGCAGGGCAGGGCAGGGCAGGGCAGGGCAGGGCAGGGCAGGGCAGGGCAGGGCAGGGCAGGGCAGGACTGGGTAGGGCAGGGCAGGGCAGGGCAAAGCAACCACCTCGTACATGGTAGTGGCAATGTCGTGCCCTTTACCGAAGTTGGCTGCCACTTCGGTTTACCTTCGGTGTTGCGACCCACTGCCGTGGCCTCGGCAGTCCAGCCCGGGAAGTTCCCGTGGGAGTCGGTCCTGAAGCGAACGATGGCCGCGTTGCCGTCCGTGCTGAACAAGGGGTCCCTGTGACTGCCGCAGAATTGATCCTTGCGTCCGGTCATAAAGTCTTCAACCTGTGGTGGAGGGTTTGGGAGAACATTCATTCGAACCAACCAACCAACAAACCGATCAACCATTTACAAACTGCCAACCACACAACCAGCCAATCAACCAATTTATATAGTCAATCAACCAACCCAAACCAACCACCCAACCACCCAATTAATCAGCCAACCACCCAATTAATCAGCCAACCGGCCATCCACCCAATTAATCTGTCAATCAGCCAACCAACCAACCACCCAGCCAACCAACCAGTCAGTCAACCAACTGGACCGAGTTCCCTACCTCGACGTAGTCTTTGGAGCACGTCTCGTCGTACTCCAGAGCGAACTCCTGGAAATGGAGCAGTAGACTGTCGAAGGGGCCGTTCAGAAAGTAGTAGTCGCACTCCAGGTTGCTATGGTAATCCCTGCCGAACTCGGGAGAGGAAAACGTCTGCGAAGCTCCGAGCCGAATGTTCACAAAGGTTCGCTCGCAATCTGTGTCGAGATGGGGAGGGGGGGGGGGGTTAGCGAATGAAATCCCAAGAGATACAAAAGAAACAAAGTTAGACACCATTAGTCCAGAAATCTACCCAGAGTAATAGAAATGTGTGGCGATCATATTGTTCTTGAAATAAGACTTAGGCTTTGAATGGTGGGTGAAATGACACCATGTATACGGTCTCTTATAGAAGAGGTATGGTTCTGAAAAGAACCTGAGTGATAACTCTATAGGAGGGTTTGCAGTGACACCATGTATAAGGTCTCTTAAAGAAGAGGTATGGTTCTGAACAGAACCTGGGTGGTAACTCTATAGGAGGGTTTGCAGTGACACCATGTATAAGGTCTCTTATAGAAGAGTTATGGTTCTGAAAAGAACCTGAGTGATAACTCTATAGGAGGGTTTGCGGTGACACCATGTATAAGGTCTCTTAAAGAAGAGGTATGGTTCTGAACAGAACCTGGGTGGTAACTCTATAGGAGGGTTTGCAGTGACACCATGTATAAGGTCTCTTAAAGAAGAGGTATGGTTCTGAAAAGAACCCGAGTGATAACTCTATAGGAGGGTTTGCAGTGACACCATGTATAAGGTCTCTTAAAGAAGAGGTATGGTTCTGAAAAGAACCCGAGTGATAACTCTATAGGAGGGTTTGCAGTGACACCATGTATAAGGTCTCTTAAAGAAGAGGTATGGTTCTGAACAGAACCTGAGTGGTAACTCTATAGGAGGGTTTGCGGTGACACCATGTATAAGGTCTCTTATAGAAGAGTTATGGTTCTGAAAAGAACCTGAGTGATAACTCTATAGGAGGGTTTGCGGTGACACCATGTATAAGGTCTCTTAAAGAAGAGATATGGTTCTGAAAAGAACCCGAGTGATAACTCTATAGGAGGGTTTGCAGTGACACCATGTATAAGGTCTCTTAAAGAAGAGGTATGGTTCTGAACAGAACCTGGGTGGTAACTCTATAGGAGGGTTTGCAGTGACACCATGTATAAGGTCTCTTAAAGAAGAGGTATGGTTCTGAAAAGAACCTGAGTGGTAACTCTATAGGAGGGTTTGCGGTGACACCATGTATAGAGTCTCTTAAATAAGGCATAATCACTATTTTCATTTGGAAGTATCAGACTGAATATTTTACCTCTTTGAATCCAGATTGTGAATACATCTGCCACCGCTATATTAGAACCTGCAATTGTCAGAAAGCAAGAAAACAAAAATAGCATTAGCAAGAACTATAAAGCAATAGATTTCATGAAGTAGGTTCAGGGCGTCTTAAAATACCCCCCCCAAAAAGAAAGGAAAAGAACGCGCGTTTGAAGAGACTTTCATAAGTGACGAAAATCAACACCTACGATCTTGCCCTTTTTTAAGAGGAATGTCAATTCCTATCTCCAGCCTTCCTGAGTCTCCGTCTCTCTAGCTCTGTCTCTCTCTGTCTCTTTCTGTCTCTCTCTGTCTCTCTCTGTCTCTCTCTGTCTGTCTCTGTCTCTCTACCTCTCTACCTCTCTACCTCTCTACCTCTCTACCTCTCTGTATCTCTGTATCTCTGTATCTCTCTATCTCTCTCTGTATCTCTATCTCTCTGTATCTCTATCTCTCTGTATCTCTGTGTCTCTCTCTGTATCTCTTTGTATCTCTCTCCATCTCTCTTCTCTCTCCATCTCTCTCAATCTCTCTCCATCTCTCTTCTCTCTCCATCTCTCTCAATCTCTCTCCATCTCTCTATATCTCTCAATCTCTCGATCTCTATCTCCTTTCATTAGCCCTTAAGTGGCTTTATAGTCTTTTTGAGGGCGACGTTTCAGACAAATAAGATTAAACAAACATGGCGGCACCCCTTAGCAACGCTCCGTCACCTCTGCGCATGCTCACCCGATGACGTCAGACCGCCCTCCTCGGCCGAGCTGTAGAAGAACTTGGCCACGCGGCTGGCCGCCTGTTCGTACATGCAGGCGGTCGGGAAGACCGCGGTGGGCAGTCGGTCCTGCACGTCCAGCCAGACTCGGGCAGTCGGGGCCGTGCAGGTGGCACCTGCAGCGCCCTCTTCGTCACTGATCGGCCAACAAGACAGACATAGGCGTACAAAAGAAACAAACAATCGAGGTTAGATTTCAAGGATTGCGAGGCGGATTCAACAAAGTAGAATGTCTGCGGTTACACCATGCATCATCGACGTTGGTGAATTTTTTTTGGCCTAAACGAAGTTAACCTGCCATCCGTGGTCGAGGGCGTGGTCGAGGGAGTGGTCCAAGACGTAGTCAAGGGCGCATCGTCAAGGGCGTGGTCAAGGGCGTGGTCAAGGGCGTGGTCAAGGGCGTGGTCAAAAGCGTGGTCCAAGACGTATTCAAGGTTGAGGTCAAGGGCGTGGTCGAGGGCGTGGTCGAGGGCATGTTCAAGGGCGTGGTCAAAGGCGTGGTCAAGGGCGTGGTCAGGGCGTGGTCAAGGGCGTGGTCAAGGGTGTGTTTAAGGGCGTGGTCAAGGGCGTGGTCAAGGGCGTGACCAATGCTGAAACCAAAAGGCAACTTCAGCGTGGCGACGGGTGGTGATAATTCTTAAAAAAAAAATATGCTTATCGAAATTGATTCTTTTTTTTTTAAATGTCTTTTCGGGGATACCGTACGTTAACTCGAAGTCGCCCGGGAAGAGGGTGAAGCGCAGAGAGGCGCAGTCGATGCTCAGGAGGTCGGCGTAGGTCGAGTAGATGAGCTGCGAGCAGTCGAACCAGTTGGAGATGGAACCCGCAGCACCGGGCAGGCTCCTGAACTGGAAGGCAGCCACCACGCTACCCGCCTTGTACAGCTCAATCTTCACCTGGAGAAAACAAAAATCAAAACCGTGGTGTTCTCTTATAGCCACCGTAGCCGTACACCACTTCAACGAGGGTTCCACTCGCGTTCTACTGATGTTTTTTTTCATGCGCTTATCCTATGTAGCAACCTTTCGGGGGAGAACCCGACTTCCCGAACGTCCTCCGACTGCCAACAGCTCCCTCAACGGCCACCCACCTTCTGGATGCCCTGCTCGGCCCAGGCGTTGACCTCTCTGGACTTGAAGGTCAGCGGCGAGTCGGCCAGGAGGGACTTGGCGGCCGGGTTGTACTCCTGGTAGCCGCGCGTCAGGTCCAGCCACTTCTGCGACACCTCCCGCTCCGTCCTCGATGCGGCTCGGAACACCAGCTCCCACTCTGCATCGTAGACAACGGGGCAAGACTATTTTGACTATTTTGGGAAGGCCACCATCTAAGGGCTGGATAGCTCAGATGGTAAGAGCACTGGTACGTTAATCCAGATGTCCCCGGTCTTTTTTCACCAATCTTTTAAATATCTGATAGGTTAGAGGGCCGGACGTTTTGATCCTAGCAGGACCTTTCTCACTCTGCCTTTGAGAAAGGGCCTGCTAGGATCGAAACGTCAGCCCCTCTAACTTGTAAGATATTTGTATTGCAGGTCATTTTAGTCAGTGAGCTGTTTGCAACAGTTTTTTTGTATTTATTTCAAAATCTGAAAGTATGTGTTTTAGGTGTGAAGGTGCTTAGGTGTTTTACATGACACCTAAGGCGCCAAGTTGCGCCTATAAGGTGATCACCCACGTTTGAAACTTACACGAAACCGATACAAAGGCGGTTCTTGGCGGGTTATGCAGGTGGGTGTTGCTTTGAATAAGGTCCTATAGATAGGTGTTCCACGGGCACCTGCAAAGGTGCCATAGAACCTACACTCACCCGGCGCAAGGCGCTTTTTGGCGGTTATGCAGGCGGGTGTTGCTTTGAATAAGGTCCTATAGATAGGTGTTCCACGGGCACCTACAAAGGTGCCATAGCACTTGCACTCACCCGGCGCAAGGCGCTTCTTGGCGGTTATGCAGGCGGGTGTTGTTTTGAATAAGGTACTATAGATAGGTGTTCCACAGGCACCTACAAAGGTGCCATAGCACCTACACTCACCCGGCGCAAGGCGCTTCTTGGCGGTTATGCAGGTGGGTGTTGTTTTGAATAAGGTCCTACAGATAAGTGTTCCACGGGCACCTACAAAGGTGCCATAGAACCTACACTCACCCGGCGCAAGGCGCTTCTTAACGGTCCTGTAGGTGGCCCGGAAGCCCCTGTAGTTGCCGTCAGCGTCGCTGGAGAAGCGGATCACGACCTCGTTGGTCTTGGAGAACCAGGTGAACGGAGGCAGCCGACCGCAGTAGGTCATCACGCTGCCCTCCAGGAAGTCCTCGATCTGCAGGTCAAAGGTCAGAGGTCAAATGTCAACATCTATCATTTAGACAATCCCATTCCAGTCAAAGTTTTCCTTGCCAATTTTTCTCAATTTGCTTAAAAGTTCCCAGTCATCGGTTGTTTCTTTGTTTGTTCGACTTCAGTTGAAAAAAGCTGCATCCACTTTGTGTGATCCCCGAGCTGCTGTAGCAAGGTTTACAACAATTTGTTGTTTGCATCTGAATGAAAGCAGGGGTGTGATCACTGGAGATATACGGCAGATAATGGTTGATTTTGTTAAAGCAGATTCGTCCCAAACAAGGCTATAAAGCCACTCAAGGTTAAGGGCTAAGGAAATAAGGAGTTAGAGAGGGACTCAGGAAGGCAGGGGATAGGAATTGACATTCCTCTTAAAAAGGGCAGGATCATAGGCTTGGGGAAAACATGAACCAGGAAGGGAATTCCAGAGAGAGGCTGAACGAGGGAAGAAGCTGTTCTGATACCTCTTTGTTCTACACCTTGGGATAGATAGAGTGAGCGAGTGAGAGGAGGCAAACATCCTGGTTGCTCGCTTAAATGTCCTGACAGGGGGCTTCTGACTGGCACCCCACCCAGGCAAAGAACTAGTTGACCATTAGGGAAGGCCACCATCTAAGGGCAGGATAGCTCAGATGGTCAGAGCACTGGTATAGGCAAAACCAGAGGTCTCAGCAGTGCTACTTGACCACATGGGCTGGGTCGAGGTCTTGTACCTCGACGTAGTCTGCCTGTCTGCAGTCGAGTCCCTGGTCGTACTGCAGCGGGTCCAGCGTGGAGCGGCGAACGCGAGGCAGCGGCACGGGCTGAGCCTGGGAGTCCAGGCGCTCCGTGTGAAAGTCCGTGAAGGTGACGACAATCAGGCGGTCGGGGCGGGCGAAGATGCGGTAGTGGGCCCGGGCGTCGGCCGGGTAGGCCAGGGGGAAGCCGGGCGAGGTGATCACCCCCTCGGAGTCGGTGAAAAACTGGCTGCCTCCTTGATTCGAGTCGAGAGAGAGAGAGAGAGAAGTTAAAAAAAAAAAGGCCAAGAAAAATTTGACTGGACACTGGCATGTTGTTTTGTGGTTGGCCCGTTTAAAGGCTCAATACAACATTGGGAAGATCAGGAAAACATCGATGTCCATCGATTTCCTTCTAATTCACGCAGTTTGCAGATGGTCATGATAGAATCCTCGTGTTGAAATCTTACGGTCTGGGATGCTGTATTTCTTGAGAAATCTTCACAGGTTACCATTTTGGGCTAAAAACCTTCGCAGGATTTCTTTTTTGGAATCTCTAATGGTTAAAGACACAAACTGTGGCAATGTTTTGACCTTTACCAATAGCGGTGCCCGGATTCGGAGGGCCCCGGCACACAGCAAAACCACCAGTGTCCCAAATTCGGAAGTTAATGAATAGCCAAAGGGGCCTTCTTACTCGGGGCCCGCTCGGCCGCCTCGTACAGGATGGCGAAGCCCCTGTAGACGTCGTTGGCGTTGGAGTGGAAGGTGAGAGAGACCACGTTGGCGTCCGAACTCCACGAGGACGAGGGTAGTGTGCCGCAGAAGACATGGCGGCGCCGACTGTACAGATCCTCGATCTGGAAAGACAAGACGACCGTGGGTTCTTGTTTAGCCGTGATGGAAAAGAACCCTGTGCAAGGAGAGTCAGACGAACCATGTTACATTGTTCAGCATGTAGTCAGGAGGTCAGTTGATGCAAGTAGTGTGTGTGTGGCTTGCATCAACTGACCTCCTGCTGAACCACGTAACACTTCTCTTTCAAGAAGGAGTGTGGCCGGAGAGCCGGTAACTCAACGTTTCGGGTAGTTTGCACTCTGCTCGTCGTTATGAGACTGACGGCGGGCAGAGTACAGTCCGGGTCAGCAAACCGACCCTAGATCCAGGTGACAAACTGACCCCAGATAGATCCAGGTGACAAACTGACCCCAGATAGATCTGGGTGACAAACTGACCAGATTGATCCAGGTGACAAACCGACCCTGATTGATCCAGGTGACAAACTGACCCCAGATAGATCCGGGTGACAAACTGACCCAGATAGATCCAGGTGACAAACTGACCCCAGATAGATCCAGGCGACAAGCTGACCCCAGATAGATCCAGGTGATAAACTGACCCCAGATAGATCCAGGTGACAAACTGACCCCAGATAGATCCAGGTGACAAACTGACCCCAGATAGATCCAGGCGACAAACTGACCCCAGATAGATCCAGGTGACAAACTGACCCCAGATAGATCCAGGTGACAAACTGACCCCAGATACAGGTGACAAACTGACCCCAGATTCGGGTCACGAAACTGAACTTCTACCCGGGTCAGAAGCCGAGCCTCGACTCGGCTGAGAAAATGTGGCAGAGAGTCCGTCAGAACCTGCTCTTTTCATTGCGATGGCTCTACTAAGATTGACAAAACAGAAAGATTCACGACCCGGGTCAAGGGATGATCCCGCACCCGGGTCAGAACCCGACTTCCGACCTTGATCAGACTGCGGTCTGGGACCCAGTCTTCTCCCAGCCTACACTCACCGCCAGGTAGTCCAGGTCGCAGTCTGGGCTGGGCTCCAGCTCGAACTCGAGAATGGTCAGCACGATGCTTTGATCCGGGTCAGCGTGCAGCACGAACTCGCAGTGCAGCCCGTTGGCGTACTTGTTGGGGAAGCCTGGGGACACGACGTTGCCCCTTGGCCTGGCGCTGACGTCGATAAATTCGTAGCAATCTAGGGGGTCCAAATATAAATCACTCGTGGACTTGTGGCACAAAAGCTGTACGTTTACACAAGTGTATTGGGAATAGGCTGCAGCCGCTAGCTATTGGCTCCAAATAGGCGTGTGTGTAGTTTGAAGTCCATTAACACTTTACAAAGGCAAGCGATACTCTAATTTAGATATGTCCCTTCGTGGGCACCGTAGATTATTATATCGAAGCATTATAATTAAGGTATTTTTTTTCCAAAACCCGGCTTAGGCTCAGGCTCCGGCTTTGTCTCCATTTCTTTCGTCCATTTTCAAAGTAAAAGGCGTGAAAACAGGAGGCTTTGTCTTCGTTTTGGATGTTACACTGTATTTTAAAAAGAAACGCACTTAAATCTTCTGTCTTTTTGGAAAATTCCCTCTTTGTGAGTATGCGTGATTCTGAAAAGAATCGGAGGAACTCGACGTTTCGAACACTATGCTTCGTTCGTCTTCAGTTCGTCTTTGAGTATCCCGAAGACGAACAGAACATTCTGTTTCTCCGGTTCTTTTCAGAACCGCACATACTCACACAAGAGAATTTTGCACGGTGTCTACCGCAAACCTACTACTTCTTGTACAGGTCTTGTTGAATTTCTAAACGGAACGCACCTGGTTTGTCGACGATGGTCGAGTAGATGGCCTCGAAGCGGTTGAAGAGATGCGAGGAGTCCGTCAGGAACTCCAGCAGGATGGCGTTGGATTCGGCCACCCAGCTAAACGGCTGTTTGTTGCCGCAGAACGACTCGACCCGACCGTTCGCTGCCTCGTCGGTCAACTGCAAACAGTCGTCGAGTCGAAAATTAATCCAGCGTCATAGAAAAAACAAATTACATCTTACGCAGGTAAGCAAATTCAGTTAAGGAGTGCCTTTCATGACTGAGCAAATTTTGGTGCTTAACCACTTCGTGCCGAATTTGGAGGAAAGTCAATATGACCGCTATACGGGTACCCGAATCCGGGCACCGCTATCTTCCCAAATTAAGCACCTCGGTAAAATTTACGAAAGCTTTCCTTCTCCCACCCCGAAGCGGACGAGGAGAGACGTTCTCCCAAAAACGTTTGGAAGTGTTCCCCAAAGGCGACGAAACATACCCTCAAACGCCGATGAGCGTCCCACACAACACGGAGGAACGTTCCAGCAAAAGCTGGCGATTTGTTCCTACAAACACTGAGCAGCGTTCCGTTGACGCGCTCCGAACGCCCAAGATGGTTCAACCGAACGCCCAAGATGGTTCAACCAAACGCCCAAGATCGTTCAACAGAACGCTCAAGAAAGTTCAACCGAACGCTCGATATCATTCAACCGAACGCCCAAGAACGTTCAACGAACGCTCAAGAACGTTCAACCGAACGCTCGAGATCGTTTAACCGAACGCTCAAGGGCATTCAACCGACCGAACGCTCTTTGGCATTCAACCGACCGAACGCTCAATAACGTTCAACCGACCGAACGCTCAATGACGTTCAACCGACCGAACGCTCAATGACGTTCAACCGACCGAACGCTCAATGACGTTCAACCGACCGAACGCTCAAGGGCGTTCACCCGAACGCCGAGAACCCCCTACGGATACCTGAACCAGGGTGCCGCAGAGGCAGACGTCCTCGGGGCGCAGCTGGGCGAAGGCCCGCAAGGTCAGCCCCTCCAGCTGGAAGCTGACGAAGCCGAGCAGGGCACGGCCGGGCGCCGGCACCGTGACGCTCAGGCGACAGTACCGGGGAATGGTGTACTTGTCCGGGTAGTAGGGCGAGGTGAGCACGCCGCTCTGCCCCGTGAACGCCCGCTCACACGCTGTAGAGAAGAGGGGAGGGAAGGAGATCAGTAGGTTATCAGGACTGTTAGAAAATTCACGCAAAAAGTGTTGGTAATTTTTGTTTAAAGGTTTGGATACAAACGCGTGGTGAACTCAACAACGTTGCTCTGAAAAGAACCGGCTGATTTCAGAGCCATCTTCCTGAAAGAGAAGCGCTACATGGTGTCACCACAAACCTTCCACTTCCACTTCCACGTGGTACTCTCACCATGCAAACCTTCAAATCTTATCGACATTCTCCCTGATGCAAAAAGAGTCACACTCCTTCTTGAAAGAGAAGTGCTACATGGTGTCATCGCAAACCTTCCACTTAGTATTTCCACTATCGGGCAAACCTTCAAGTCTTAGGCAACATATTTGAGGTTTGTGTTGTGGAGTTAGAACGAAAGGCTGTGTCCGAAACGGGCTTCCAGAGCTCCAGAGCTAGGGCTATTGTCTTGGCATCTCCGTGTATTTCCAATATAGGGAGAAGACCTAGCTCTAGACCTAGCTCTAGACGCCCGTTTCGGTTACAGCGTCTGTCATCACGTGGCTCTGGGATGACATGCGCACTGGTGCCGTCAACTCACAGCCGCATGGGAAGGTGTTGCAGGTCATGACCTCTTCCTCGGTGATAGGGATGGAGCTGCAGTAGGACTCGTGGGCTGGCTGAGGGACAGGGTCAGTGGTGAAGCAGTTCTTCTGCAGAAACTGCACCCCTGTCAGAGAGAATGGATCGTCCCGAAAAGGAGTCGATAAAAATGCTTTCTGCAGTAAACATCTCAATCTCACTTTCTGCTGTCATCTAGGGATCTGAAGTGTACAGACATAATGGCAAGCTTCCTTTTCTTAGTGGAGCCAGAAATGGGTCATCTTTTTTGTTTACCTTTAAAGACATCCTTATAAAAATGAGGGCGCTATTTTAAGGTCATTTAGGGAAACCACAGTTCAACTTTCATAACTACAAATTAATCCGTCTGGGTTAGGTTAGATCGTAAGCCCCTACACAGCATTGGTAAGATTGAACAACAGAAATGTTCACGTATTTAGATGAAACTGAAACAGTTTGAAGATGGTTATAGTAGAAACCTCTCACTGAAATATTTCTGCCTAAAGTGTTGTATTTTTTGAAGAAAAGAGTAAACGAAATCGTTTACGTCTCACCGAGATCTAAACTATTTTTCGGAACAGTACGGCGTTGAATGCTGCATTTTCGCGAAACAAATGAAGAGGTTTTCACGATTTTCTCGAGACTCGGTTGGCGGATTGAGCTGGAATTTTCACAGGTGTGCTATTTCATGCATATGTTGGATCAGACAACGTGTGGATGCTATTCTTTGACCTCGACCAATGTTGTGTAGGGGCTTTAAGGTTCTTAAGCATGCGGCACCCATGTTGGTACACATACGCTACATAAAAGGGTAAAGGTTTTCTAGGTGCACTAAGATGGCGACCAATGGCTTCATCTTATAATTATAAAAACTCATAGCAGGATGCCTGTCAGTTAATTTATCAAAAAGGATGACTGAAGTAAAATAGTCTGGTTCCAGAGCCAGAGCAATTGCAATGAAGTGAAAATGAAATTCCGCTCACATAGTCTGGTATCCGGGAGCCATGTCTAATACAATGATAGCATAAAGTAAGGTCTGCCTACCGGACCCGCACTCCTTGCTGCATGACGAGTAGCGGTTCTTCCATTGGTGGCTCTGGGCCGAGACTTCAAGCTACTCCAAAAATGCACAAAAGATGATCACACTCATCAGCCAAATCAGGCTGGGAAAAACCGAAATGCACACAATTCCGTCGACAAAAATGTCGGATGGGTTGACGTGACAACGCCGCAGGCGGTGGGGGAGGGAGATGGGGTTTGTTCGCAATGCCCCACCCCACACATGCAAGCGAACAATGCACAGAGCGAACAGTGGGCTTTGTTCTTGTGGAATTTCAGGACGAGGGCGCTGGAGCACCGGCCATTGTGCTCGACTGAATTGGGTCGATAACGCGGTCATCGCGGTTACAATACGAACGTGGCGATTTCAAAAGTCCCGCCCAAACCCTCAATATGGTGAGAGCTATCCCACATACAGCCAACGTAAAAAAACCGCAGTGGCTGTTGTTACGGCAGTCGTCCGTATGGTTCCCTGACTTCACAGTATTTGTCAGGATGTTTAGCTCTTGGAACCAGACTATCAGCTAATAGACTGGTTCAACCAGCCTGCAATGCTGACGAAATACAATCAAGTCAGGGAACCACACGGATGACTGCCGTAACAACAGCCACTGCGAAAAGAAATATATGAAGGAAAGATTTCGTTTCAATACCCTCACCGTAAAAGTGTTGAAAAAACCCTTAAATCCACAACAGACCAACTATTATTATGTAGAGAAACCACACTGTCTGGCACGACCACTTCACCAAACAAAAATTACTTGCAGTATTTCCCAAAATCATGATTTTGTGACGCGTATTTTTGTCAACGGGACGACAGTCAGCAGTGCAGTGACAGCAGACAATGTGTACAGATCATGCACTTCACTATTCCTACTTTCACGCCACACAATTTGCGCCCAAAAAAATCATGATTTGGGGGAAAACTGAAAGTCCATTTTTTCAGGAAGTGGTTGTGCCAGACCATGGATGTTGTCCATATTATAATTGGTGGTTTAATTTCGGTTTAGGATTTTTGTAACAGTGCAGGTATTAAACTAAAATCTTGCCTTTTTTTCCAAAAAAAATAGCGTTTTCATCCTAGAAGGACCTTTCTAAAATCCACTCCTCAATCTGCTTTTGGGATGGGTTCAGCTTTAAACAAAACGTCAGGCCCTGCAAATTTTCGGTGATTTGATTAAGCTTGCAGCAGTAATCTTTGAGTACGATGGAGAGTGCGAGAGGAAGGACCACCTACCAGGCAGACGAGCAGCGTGAGGAGAGCCACACCCAGGCGGGCCGAGACCGCCATGTGGACCGGTGAACCAGTTGCTCCTGACTCGCTAAAATCTTCCGAGATCGGCGCTGCGAGATGTTCACTCCAGCCACGAGACAGTCAAAGTGAACCGCCTAGGAAAAACCCTTTGGCATTGTGGGAGGCATTCCACCGGCCAGGACGCTTCCATTTTTTCTCTAGGGGTGAAGCAGTTTGAAAATCGGCAAAAAAAATCATGACAAGAAAAGAAAACGCGTCACAAACACAGGAAACTTGGATGAAAAGTACGCCAAATTAATGCAGTCAACATGTCTTAAACAAATTTAATTGCCACCGTTTTGATTTCTTATAATTCACTTTTAACCAAAGGAAAATAACCCCCACTTAACAAGTGCACAACCTACGAATGAATGGACTTAATGGTATATCTGCCCTTTGACCTTATCATTACCTTGCCCATCGATAGATTGTTCACCCAAACGACCAATCAGCGTTCGGTGCCCGGATCAATTTTGAAATTAATCGTCTGAATCTGAAAATCTTCTCCGGCATTATCTTAATCACAAATTAAATATGAATGAAATAAAAAATAACTGTTGCAAACTGCTCACTGACTAAAATGACCTGCAATACATGAATCTCAAAAGTTAGAGGGCATGACGTTTCCATCCTAGCAGGACTTTTCTCGAAGACAAAGTCTTGCCTACGAGAAAGGTCCTGCTAGGATCGAAACGTCAGGCCCTCTAATTTTTCAGATTCACAAATTGAATAATTAACAAAATATCAAACTGAAATATAAACAGTTTTTCACGAAAAGGTAGCTTTTAATTTGCCTTTATCTTGACACAAAATTGAGAAATAATGATACATTTTTCTGGTTATGCAATAAAAAAGAAATAGGGATAGAATATAAAATACGCTGTATAAATATCATAAATCTTCCAAGATAATATATTCCAGAAAAACAGGTGGATTCCAGCAAAATAAAAAAATGTACTAAAATCGAAACATATACTTCATCCATTCTGGGTAATATTCACGTGACGTCACCAACCATTGTTTTGTTTTTAAATATAAATTAAAAGGTATTTATAAACATGACAAAGAGACTTTCACCTGACAAGGAGTTGAACCCGGGTTTCTAGATTAACGTAATAGTGCTCTACCACCTGGGCTAAAATCAGTAAAAAGTGAAGAAAAACCGGAAATACTCAAACAAATATTTAGGAGATATATTCAAGGATTTTCTAAAAACAAATTCTATTTCAGAGAAAACCACATTAGGGCCTAACAATTAAAAAATGAAATCTGAAATATACAAAATTATTATTATGCGCTGTTAATAAATTTATTTGAAAAATATTAAAATGCACGCTCGATACTTGTTCTAAACTAAAATAATAAGCATCTGTCGATGAAACAGAGAGAAGAAACCTTTAGAGAAAAAAATGTATAAATAATTGATGTATGTAAGAACATTTTGGTATTCAGTGTCCATTACTCCTTAGTAACTGCACGTGTTAACGAAAATGATGAACTGATACACGTCCGGTATTTGTTTCCATTGCACTTCCGGATCAAAACGATAATTAACTTGCATCGAGTCGAAACGCACAAACTCTAAAATTCCGTTCAATCCGTTGTTAATAATTATATATCTATAGATGATACCGGTTCAAAATATATTCTTGTACTCCTTCGTTCCCCAGGAAAAACAAAACAAAACAAAACAGGATTGAGAAGTTTACAACCGTTTGTTTCCACTGTACATCCGGACCCAAAACGACAGTACTCTTACAATTAAGTAACTGGGATGAACACCCGCAAAAGAACTTCAACTTCCTGTCTGCAGTCCTAGGTTTCCGGTGCACTTCCGGACCCAAAACGGCGGCTGTTCTCACACCAAGGGAGGGGGTCCTCTCGGCAAAAAAGTCTAGGCATGCAACAGTCGTCGTCACGCAAACAGTCGTCGACGCAGCGAGGCCGCGGCGCCCTTTGCCCAGTCATCCGGCGGGCTAGTCTCCAGTTCAGTCGTAGGCCATCGTTACCCCTCCGGAGTCCCCATGGGCGTTTTCCCACGGCCTCAAGATAGCTGCCAAGGAAATCACACAGGGAACAGTCGTAGTGTCAAAATTTGGACTCCCCCCTTATAGGAAGTATTGGTATATTATTATCAAGAAGAACAAAATGTTGCAAACTGCTCACTGACTAAAATGACCTGTAATGCATACATCACAAAAGTTAGAGGGCCTGGTGTTTCGATCCTAGCAGGACCTTTCTCAAATCATCAACTTAATGCATCACATTTGCCTTTGAGAAAGGTCCTGCTAGGATCGAAACGCCAGGCCCTCTAACCTTCGGTATTTTATTATGATAAGCAGCTTCAAGTGATTCCCGGCAAAGACTAGTTGACTATTAGAGAATGCCACCATCTAAGGGCTGGATAGCTCAGATGGTAAGACCGCTGGTACGCTGAGCACGATGTCTCGGGCTCTAGTGCTGGTCCGGTCAAAGTTTTCTTTGCCATTTTGTTTAAAAATTGACACAAAAAGTGGTGAAAACTTCTGACTAAAATGACCCGACTAGGAAAACGTCACAACATTTAAGGGCCTGACGTCTTCACAAAAACAAAATCTTCATTAAAAGTAACGAACGTTTGAAAAAAGTTCCTACCAAGATCAAAACTAAAACTTCCTCTTTTCAAACTTCTCCAACTCAAAATTCATCTTCAAACAAACAAACACTTACCAAGGACGATCACTGCTACCAACAGAAGAGCTACGATCAGGCCGATCACAATGAACTGCGGGAGGAAGTGATTGAAATTTGGGACACTGTTTACAAATTGCTTTGTTGATTTTTTTTCTGTCAATTATCAAAACATTCCCAGACAGTTCTTCCTGTATTTGTTTGACTTGAATCGAAAAAGCTGCATCCACTTTGTGCGATCTTCAAACTGCTGTAGCCAGGTTCACAACAATTGGTTGTTTGCATCCGAATGAAAGCGTGGGTGAGATCCCTGGAGATATACGGCAGTTAATGGTGGAGTTGTTTCTGAGTGGCGCCCCCATCCCGGCAAAGACTAGTTAACTATTAGGGAAGGCCACCATCTAAGGGTTGGATAGCTCAGATGGAAGAGCACTGGTACGTTAATCCAGAGGTCTCGGGTTCAAGTCCCGGTCAAGTCAAAGTTTTCTTTGCCATTTTTCAAACTTCTTCAAACGTTTCCTGTCGGTTTTTCCATGTTTGGTTCGACTGTTTTGTAAAAAACCCCACCACCGATCGAAATAGCTTCGAAAAGAAGAAGAGCATAGTCTTACCATTTTATTCTTCCATTGGTAATGGCGCCTGACGGCTTTGGTTGTCGTCTGGAAAGATGATGCCCTAGCAAGTAAATCGTCTGCAAAGACAATTAAACACAAACCTCAGCAAGTTAATGAGATTCTCTCAGAAAACCTTGGGTGAAGGTTGTGCTCCGATCGAAAAGGTTGGCTGGCTCGATAAGTACGGAATATTCACCAAGAAACTGGGGCCGTATGCTGGTTTCTAGATGGCTGTGAGACAGACATCTAGGGTATTAGAGAGAAATAATGAGCGAAGCTTAAAGCAAAAGCCTCAGCCTTCAATAGTCAATGGCCTAAGATAATAGAGCAGTCGCCATTTTGAACGTATTTAGTATTGTGCACAGATAAATATGACCTATAGACGGACAGTGCCTATTGAAATCGACGTCTGGATACCGTAATACCGTAAGGGAACCCGACTATCATGCATCTATACGTGTGACGTGCTCTGCCGCCGCCGCGCCCTACAGTTTTACCACGTGGGCAAAGTTGAACGCGCGTCACGTCCATAGTAATGACGAAAGCACGCTACAGTCGGGCGGCCCACGGCATTACGGTCTCCCGACGCCCTTTGTGGCGTGGACAGCGCCCTCAAGCTGTGAGGGCGCTGTTGCCCCCTCAAGCTGTGAGGGCGCTGTTGCCCCCTCAAGCTGTGAGGGCGCTGTTGCCCCGACCTGCGTTGTCCATGAGGTCGTCGATCTTCTCCCCGCGCTCCAGCAGCTTGTCCACGCTCGTGTGCAAGATGGCCGCCACCTCGTCCACCTCAGCCTGCAGCCGCTCCACCTGCTGGCTCTTGGGGGCGCCCTTCTGGGCGCCGCCGAGGTCAGGGCGATCATTTCCCCTCGTGGGGGCGCTGTTCCGTGACGTCATGGGCTCCCCCTCTCTCTCTACCCCGTCTCCCACAGAGAGCGTGCGGCTGTGGCTATGACTCGGCTTGCTCTGCTTCGGTCCAAAAATACAATATCAAATCCGTTAGGATGAAATTTCACTTACACGGTCGCATCCTGCAGGACAGGACAGGGCAGGGCAGGGCAGGGGCTGGAGGACAGGACAGGGCAGGACAGGACAGGACGGGACAGGGTAGGGCAGGGCAGGACAGGACAGGACAGAACAGGGCAGGACAGGACAGAACAGGGCAGGACAGGACAGGACAGAACAGGGCAGGACAGGACAGGACAGAACAGGGCAGGGCAGCGCAGGGCAGGGCAGGGCACGACAGGACAGGACAGGACAGGACAGGACAGGACAGGACAGGACAGGACAGGACAGGACAGGACAGGACAGGACAGGACAGGACAGGACAGGACAGGACAGGACAGGACAGGACAGGACGGGACGGTACGGTACGGGACAGGGCAGGGCAGGACAGGACAGGACAGGACAGGACAGGACAGGACAGGACAGGACAGGACAGGACAGGACAGGACAGGACAGGACAGGACAGGACAGGACAGGACAGGACAAGACAGGTACGTGGGACAGGGCAGGACAGGGCAAGGCAGGACAGGAAAGGACAGGACAGGACAGGACAGGACAGGAAAGGGCAGGGAAAGACAGCACATGAGAGGACGGGACAAGAGATCTAGGACACGAGAGGACAGGACAGGACAGGACAGGACAGAACAGGAGAGGGCAGGAAAAGACAGCACATGAGAGGACAGGACAGGACAGGACAGGGGGGGGGGGAATGCTTTGGAAAATGCTGAGTTTTCAAGGGAACTGTGGCCCACACTATGGATTTTAAAGAGTTTTCAGTGGTACAAAACGGGTGCCGTACTTGCCACAGTGTCTGTCTCCCGGTGCCGAAAACATAAAAGACAGCCGATCAATAGAAGTTAATGCACGGGACACAATTCGAACATTCCAAGGACAACTGTAACCCATGCTGTGACATAATTCCAAAAAATAAAACATTCTGACATTGTCAGGTCGGCATCCCTGGGAAGTTGCTGTGCCCAGCAGAAATTTCGAATTGTAATTGTACTAAATAGAAAGTATACAATCCACGGGGGAAAACAAGGGAAGTAATCCCTAAACGACAAAGGAAATACCCCCCCCCCCGCCTTCCCTCATTTCTTACCGGTGTATAGGAAGATCAGATCCACGCAATGTATGCACTGCAACATGTAATGTGCAACATGTCGCATCACATGATGCATTGCACGTGCAAAGATTATGACTTGCAAAACAAGCTCCTATAGTCAGCCATGGAAGTCACTCGGGCGTGACGTGAGAGGAGATTGGCCGGCCTCGGTAAAAAAAAAAGGGGGGTGGAGTTTGGGAGCGGGCAGCACCCGTCTCTTGACCCGTGCGCAGACGGGGCCGGCTCGAGAGCGGTGTACTAGGCCCTGGTGGGGGCCTGCGTACTCACCCGGTGTCCCGGTGGTGGGAAGATGGTCCCGCGAAAACCGGACCCGATTGCCGTGTGCTTCTGAAGCCGAGATCGTGGCGGTCCAAACGTAACTATAATTTATACTGTACTTGTATGTATGCCGTGTGGTGTACAAACGAGTGCACGTAGCACACGGCACACGGCTTGTGTACAATTTATTATTCCACGAATATAGTTACGGGGAGACCTGGGCTCCTGTTTCTTGTGCGCGTGTGTTGCGTTACGGATCAATGAAGGAAATTCAGACTCGGTCATCACTGGTCCCCGGAACAACAGTGCGGCGTAGTCTCCGCTCAAGGCTGAGTTTTCGTCCGCAGCACCCTCGTCTAACCTTTTCACCCCTCGAGATAATTCCCGTCGAACGATATGGCACAGTTTCTACCCGGCCATCGAGATTGGTCGATCGTGCAAGGATCTGAACGCCAGCCCCAATAGTTATACGTTTCGTGTGTGTGATTTATAGAAAACTAGGTCTCGCTGGCTTCATAGTTAAACCATACAGCTTTAACAGTGTCAAAGCTTGGCTTCAATCACTCGTACGTTTTCACTTGGAATCGCGAAGTGGCTATTGTCAATGAATAATGAATGTATAAATATATGAATAAAACTGCCTTCGGAATAAAAATTTTGGGCAATAAAAATATCACCACAGGTTTGATCAACCCCGCGGCCAATAATGAATTTCCCATCTATCTAACAGACTGTGGGACTGCTGTACTATTTGTGCAACATTCTATACGGGACGCACTTAAAGTCCATGCCCGATTTGGTTTGGTTTTTTGGGGGGGTGAAGGGTTTTCCCCAAAATGGCAGCTTTCATGCCCCTTTTTTTCCCAAACCCGGCTTATCTAGCTAGCTTGGGCTCCAGGGCTTCGTCTCTGCTATCCAAAAGCTGAAAACACAGGTTAATCGAAGTTCTTTGTTGAAGTTGAAGCTTTGGATTATTTTTCCACCAAACGCAGTGTAACTTTCTCCTGATGACGGCCAGAGCATACTGGTCGAAACGTCGAGTTACCACTCAGGTTCTTTTCAGAACCAAACCTCTTCCTTTAAGAGACCTGATACATATGTCACCGCAAACCTTCCTATATTGATTCACCCACCATGCAAAGCCTTAAGTCTTATTTAGTGTAACATTCAAGAACGAAGCCGGTGTAACGGTCTGATCCGGGTCCCAAGCTCAGACCTGAGACCGTTACCAAAACGTCATGCGCAGTGCGTATGGTGGTTGACCATTTTGAAGGCCGTGCTGAGTCGATACGGCCATTGGCAATGCAGCGCTTCCATGCACGTTCGTTGACCCGTAGTCATTTACCGACAACGCTCAGTGCGGAGCCTAGTACCTATAGGCCTAGAACTTGCAGTTTTACATTGGGGAAGAAATGCTACAGTTGTATAAGGGTGTATCGTTTGACTTTCTACAATCAAAAGCAAAATACAGTTTTGCAAAACTGTGTTCGTTCGCGGACAATCATTCACATGAAGGGCGCCCCCACGTGCTTGGTTCACTGACCCGTCTGAGCACGCTGAGCAGCTGAGAACGTTGCTGCAACGTGCTGAGGTGAGCCAGTGACGTCACGGGACCAAATTCACGGAATTCGTGGAATGTATGACACCATTACAAGCTTCCTGATACGTAAGATATTATTCTCAAGTTTGAAATGTCCGGAAATTGGGCACTCAGAAAATGATGTAGCAGTAAAATTTGACATTCTATTCTTGCTTACGTTTTACAAAACAAATGCACTCTAATAACGCCATAACTGATAAAACATGGCCCGATTTACTGAAATATCCATTTATCTTTATTATTTTTACAATTAATCAAATCATATCTATAAACAACATTTGAACTACTGTAACTCTCTTCTTTTCGCCGAAAAAAAAAAGAAAAAAAAAAGCAGCTGCTCTAGCAAATATCTCTTCATTGTTTACAAGTGGAGGTAGGGGAGGGAAGGAGAGGAGATGACATGACATGACAGGACAGGAGAGGACAGGAGAGGACAGGAGAGGACAGGAGAGGACAGGAGAGGACAGGAGAAGACAGCACAGGAGAGGAGAGGAGAGGAGAGGAAAGGACATGACAGGACAGGAGAGGACAGGAGAGGACAGGACAGGACAGGACAGGACAGGACAGGACAGGAAAGGACAGGAGAGGACAGGTGAGGACAGGAGAGGACAGAACAGGTCAGGAAAGGAAAGGACAGGACATGAGAGGACATGGGAGGAGAGGACAGGACTGGACATAAGAGGAAAGGACAGGACAGGACAGTTAAGGACAGAAGAGAGGACAGGAAAGGACAGGAAAGGACAGGGCAGGACAGGACCGGACATGACAGGACAGGACAGTTAAGGACAGGAGAGGACATGACAGGACAGGGCAGGAAAGGACAGGACTTACTTGTCCGACTTACTCACTATATATATCACTATATACTCTTAGTTTAGAGAGCTAGCACTGTTTAAGTCAGGAGGAAGATGAATTTAATTGGTATTAGGTATATACACCATTTGAACAACAGAAAAATTCACCTTTTCGTAAATTTATTAATAACAGAAACATGGACAAGAAGATGTAAAGGTAACATTAGACTTGCGAGTTTATCCAAATATTAGTCGATGCACTGGAAGTATCTTAGCAGCAGAAGTGGTACGAGCGTGGATGCCTGCAGACTGCCAATCACGATGAATGCTATATTAAAGCAACCGGTAACATCAAAGACCCACCCTGCAAAAAATAAGGGAGAGAGGGCCAACGAGAGCATTAGGGCACTTCAGGGACACCGTCGTTCGGCTCCGTCTATCATCTCATCAAAGAGAACAAAAGACAGGAGCAGAAATGGATATAAAAAGGATGAAAGGAAGAAAGCTGGTGGACAGACCAAGGCGAGATCAAAGGGAACGGCAAGCAGTAGGGAATAAGGGATCAAAGGAGGAAAGCTGGTAGACAGACCAGGGTGAGATCAAAGGGAAGGGCAAGCAGTAGGGAAGGAGTCAAAGGAGGAAAGCTGGTAGACAGACCAGGGTGAGATCAAAGGGAAGGGCAAGCAGTAGGGGAGGGATCAAAGGAGGAAAGCTGGTAGACAGACCAGGGTGAGATCAAAGGGAAGGGCAAGCAGTAGGGAAGGGATCAAAGGAGGAAAGCTGGTAGACATACCAGGGTGAGATCAAAGGGAAGGGCAAGCAGTAGGGAAGGGATCAAAGGAGGAAAGCTGGTAGACAGACCAGGGTGAGATCAAAGGGAAGGGCAAGCAGTAGGGAAGGGATCAAAGGAGGAAAGGTGGTAGACAGACCAGGGTGAGATCAAAAGGAAGGGCAAGCAGTAGGGAAGGGATCAAAGGAGGAAAGCTGGTAGACAGACCAGGGTGAGATCAAAGGGAAGGGCAAGCAGGTAGGGAAGGGATCAAAGGAGGGAAGCTGGTAGACAGACCAGGGTGAGATCAAAGGGAAGGGCAGGCAGTAGGGAAGTGATCAAAGGAGGAAAGGTGGTAGACAGGCCAGGGCGAGATCAAAGAGAAGGGCAAGCAGTAGGGAAGGGATGAAATGAGGAAAGCTGGAAGACAGACCAGGGCAAGATCAAAGGGAAGGGCAAGCAGTAAGGAATCAAAGGAGGAAAGCTGATAGACAGACCAGAGCGAGATCAAAGGGAAGGGCAAGCAGTAGGGGAGGGATCAAAGGAGGAAAACTGGTAGACAGACCAGGGTCAGATCAAAGGGAAGGGCAAGCAGTAGGGAAGGGATCAAAGGAGGGAAGCTGGCAGACAGACCAGGGTGAGATCAAAGGGAAGGGCAAGCAGTAGGGAAGAGATCAAAGGAGGAAAGCTGGTCGACAACCAGGGCGAGATCAAAGGGAAGGGCATGCAGTAGGGAAGGGATCAAAGGAGGAAATTTAAAGCTGGTAGAGAGACCAGGGTAAGATCAAAAGGAAGGGCAAGCAGTGGGGAAGGGATCAAGGGAGGAAAGCTAGTAGACAGACCAGGGTGAGATCAAAGGAAAGGGCAAGCAGTGGGGAAGGGATCAAGGGAGGAAAGGTGGTAGACAGACCAGGGTGAGATCAAAGGAAAGGGCAAGCAGTGGGGAAGGGATCAAGGGAGGAAAGGTGGTAGACAGACCAGGGTGAGATCAAAGGGAAGGGCAAGCAGTTGGGAAGGGATCAAGGGAGGAAAGGTGGTAGACAGACACTATGAACATCTAAACCGTGAAAAAGGGGTGAAAATGTCATTTCGCCGTGAAACTAAAACGTCACTGTGATTTCACGGTGCATTAATTTTACAGTGAATTCACCTTGAAAATAATCGCCCCCCTGACCTGATAAGGACATCTTTAGGTCACCAAAGAGACCTTGATACTGTATTGTGTTCTTGTATCTGTCACTCCCAGATACTTCTCTAGCCATTGACCACCAGTAATGTGGCCTTGGAGACCACTGGTGAAAACACCTTGAAAATGACTTGGCTATATAATAGTGTGCCATGAAAAAGGGGTGAAAAGACGGTGAATTTTCTTTTCACGGCTAAATGACATTTTCACCCCATTTTCACGGTTTATATGTTCATAGTGAGACCAGGGTGAGATCAAAGGGAAGGGCAAGCAGTGGGGAAGGGATCAAAGGAGGAAAGCTGGTAGACAGACCAGGGTCAGATCAAAGGGAAGGGCAAGCAGTAGGGAAGCTGGTAGACAGACCAGGGTCAGATCAAAGGGAAGGGCAAGCAGCAGGGAAGGGATCAAAGGAGGAAAGCTGTGGACAGACCAGGGTCAGATTAAAGGGAAGGGCAAGCAGTGGGGAAGGGATCAAAGGAGGAAAGCTGGTAGACAGACCAGGGTCAGATCAAAGGGAAGGGCAAGCAGTAGGGAAGCTGGTAGACAGACCAGGGTCAGATCAAAGGGAAGGGCAAGCAGCAGGGAAGGGATCAAAGGAGGAAAGCTGTGGACAGACCAGGGTCAGATTAAAGGGAAGGGCAAGCAGTGGGGAAGGGATCAAAGAAGGAAAGCCGGTAGACAGACCAGGGTGAAATCAAAGGGCAGCTCACCAGGGAAGAATCCGAGGCCGGCATTCAAGAGGGCGCTGATCAGGCCAGCCCATGCGTAGAAGCCTGCCACACTGTCGACGCCCAGCGCTTCCCTGGCGAAGACGTCGGTGGCGCAGACCACCAGCCCTTGGCCTACCATGATGGCGGAGGCCGCCGCCATCTGGAGCCAGTAGGAGACCAGGAAGGGACTGGAGACAAAGACCACAGCCAGCCCCAGCACCGTGGCGCCCACGAGGAGCCAGTGCGGCACTAGTCTCCTGTCCAGGAGGAAGCCCTGTCCGAATTTGCTCAGGAAGTTGACCAGGCCCGCCACCGAGACGAAGACCGTGGTGTCCGTCAGGGAGAACCCGATACTCATTGCCATGGAAGCGAAGTAAATGATCCACAGGCAGAAGCAGAGGTTGGTCAGGCAGCGTATGGGGGCCAGCGCCCAGTAGCGCCCTCTTGCGAGCAAGGCGACGTTCATGCCCTTGACAAGACACCAGCAGCCGCCGCGACCTTTGCTCTCCTCCGACGCCGTGGAGGCGGGCACCTGCACCACCCGCTGGTACCCGGACGCATCGCCGTTGCCAACGGCGGACGCTGCGGTTGCCATGAGGGCGCCAAACACGCTCAAGGGTGCAGCACACAAAATCCATCCAAGATGGCTCCGCCGAGCTGATTATCATAAAGTGTGTACCCACAACTTTTTTTTAATAAGGGGTCTTTGGAGGCTAATTAACTGATACATTGTAGAACAAGTGAAGCTTTAGACAACCTGGGGGTTCACTCTTCAATTTGGTATGAAATTTGGACCATATCTGGCTTTAAATGTGGCCCTATTTGGCTGCGGAAGTGGAGGGGTCCATCTCAAAATCCTTGCAGAAATTCGGCTTGGACGACTAGACATTTTGGGGGTGTTTTTTTCTGGGGGTAATTAGCAAAAAATGTAATCGGCTAAGGGCACTAAAATTGAAAAGAATCTGAGAGATGAAGGTCCAAACTACAATTTTAAGTATAGCTACAAGAACTGAGAGACTTTTGGGCATGGGATAATTGGCTTTGAAAGTGAGTGTTTTTGTACAGTGTTCAATGGGAGCTCTATTTAGTGTTCTGCACCCTATAGTAAGGATGGCGGCCATTTTGGAGGGTGATTTAAAAATGGCAGGATTGTTTACAAACGATCCGTGGAGTCAAAGTAAGGACAGAGCCTCACTTAGAGGAGTGTTTTCAGACATTTACATGAGGTGAAGTGAGTTTTTATTAATTAAAACACCGTTCTTAAGAAAATATTGGCATTTATAATGTAAACAGTGCATAATACAATACAACTATATAGTAAAACGAAACATGTTTGTTGTTTTGGGGGGTTGGGGTTTTTTGAGG
Organism: Luidia sarsii; assembly: GCA_949987565.1. Lineage (NCBI taxonomy): Eukaryota > Metazoa > Echinodermata > Asteroidea > Paxillosida > Luidiidae > Luidia > Luidia sarsii. The sequence continues at coordinate 10,644,199 of OX465120.1, read as the reverse complement.
GGTGTTTTTAAGTTGCTGGGGGAGACTAATGTCATAACGAGGATTATGTCAGGAGCAGTGACAGCGTGGATCCCATAATGAGCAGCTGCCAGCCCCTCCCTCCCACGAAAAAAAACCAAAACCGAGAATTAAAAACCTGCCAGTGTTTGGCATGGATACGTGTACGTACGACGGTGATGGATACGGACTGACGAATGTTTGCTCGTGAAGCAGCAATACCGGCCCAACACCGCGTATTTATAAAAAGGTTCACATCACACGGAGAGGAAGTACTACGTACCCTGGAATATTGTGAGTCTCCTATGCCACAACTTCTGTGAATATGGACCATTTCTCTCGTGTCACAAAACTGCAAGCATTTCCGGGAAGAAATGCAGTCAGGGGAATTGTGAATATCAGAGCTATATCCAGTGGTATGTGAGAGTGCTTTTAATCCTGCTACCTGCAGTTTAAGCAAACCCTAATCCTAGCCCTAACCCCAACCCTAACCCTAAGCCTAACCCTAAGCCTAACCCTAACCCTAACTCTAACCCTAACCCTAACCCTAACCCTAACCCTAACCCTAAGCCTAAGCCTAAGCCTAACCCTAACCCTAACCCTACCCCTACCCCTAACCCTGACCCTAACCTAGGCCTAACCCTAACTGGCCCTATCCCTTGCCCTGACTCTAACCCTTACCCCAATCCTCACCCTAACCCTAATCCAGACCCAACCCCTAAAATCATATACCCATCCCTAAACCTAGATTGTCTTACTTTTTTTCTGCCATGTCTTTGCAAGTGTTACTCGTGGTGATATATCTGCAAATTTGTTGCCCCCATTTGTTGACAAGGTGTTGGTAGAAACCATTTAATTAAAGACCAACCTGCACAGACATTTATCGTGAACAGCGTTATCACTGATATGCCTAATTAGTCTCATATCTTGCTCTCACAATGTACTCGTCACATGACAGTGTGTCTGAGACGGCCAAGTCTACACTCCTCAGCCGGTTCTTGGACTCGGAGTGTGCCACCACGTCGAGGGTGTGTCTGCTGATGTTCAAGTGCAGCTTTCTAGAACACAGTTCCACTGAGCTCTGTGTCAACAAGTCAATAACTTGCTCTGTGTTGATCTGGTCCACTAACTGGCTGTGTCTGCATGTCCAGATGTTTCGGCTACATAATTCACAGTCATACGGTGGATCTCGTCAACCAGAGTCATCACTTCATCTTTCGAGCGAAGCGAAGCAGCGTCACATTCCTGCAGTCCTCCTATGCAGTTTGTACTGCATCATAACATAATTCACCTCATTCATTTGTAAGATTCATTGGATGTAATTACCAGTTTATCAGCCTAGCTGGCATGTCTCGGTGTTGATTTGAACAGGGCGTGCCTCCTTCATCGGGTGCCAAATGGTTGTGTCGTTTTGAGCTAAGACTTTCGCATCTTGTAAATGCTCGTCAACCTCTGTCCATAATTAGGCAATTGATGCAATGAGTGGTATATTCAGGTTCATAAAGTAATTCTGATCATGTACCAAGAACACTGTCCCCTTTTGTAGTATTTTTGCCATTATGTGCAAATTTAATTATTATAATAACAAGTTGGAAATGCTTGTTTTCAAGTAACGGGCCCACTCGCACAGCCAGGAAGCATCCCTGCCCTAATTTGGGCAATTAGAAGGTATTTTAAGGGCTGTGAGATGTAGTTTCAAAAATACCCAACATCAACCCCCTCCCCAACATCTCCCTAGCAACCCAAGGGGACTCAGCAATACCATCCACCTGTTGAAAGAGCCCAGAGGTCATGCCACATCAACCAGAAGTCAACTTACAGTGATGGCAGCCAACAAGCTCCGCCCACTCCCGACCCCCCTTTTACCACTTTAATGGGCAGGGTGGTCAGTTTGAGTCAGAAAGTGTTGTGAAGATGACCCATGCATTTCCCTTACCCAAGTCAATTGCAAAATAAGACTCAATATTAATGTGTGGTAATTGATAATGTGAGGAAAGTAAAACCTCCCCCCCCCTCTCCGCCCCCTGTATTTTGACACCTCTTTGACACCTCTTTGACACTCTGTGCCCCCTCCTGTTGATTAATTACACAGTTTGTAATGTCGCGATTACTGTAACATCAAAATTATGACACAAGAACAACTAATTAAGGGGGAATTTGGATGAAACTTATGACTTGTCCCTATAGTGTACACATTGTTATGCAGGGGTTTCTCATGCCAGACTGTGCACAAAGGCATGGGCCCCCACCCATCACATTTTCAATCACTGCGGACAAACGCAATACTTTTTTTCAATTTTATTTTCACACGTTGCATCAGTACCATCTCTGCCACATTTTAAGCCCAATTTTGTGACCCAACTCTAAAGTTTAGCCCCCTTATAGGGTGCAGCACACAAAATCCATCCAAGATGGCTCCGCCGAGCTGATTATCATAAAGTGTGTACCCACAACTTTTTTTTAATAAGGGGTCTTTGGAGGCTAATTAACTGATACATTGTAGAACAAGTGAAGCTTTAGACAACCTGGGGGTTCACTCTTCAATTTGGTATGAAATTTGGACCATATCTGGCTTTAAATGTGGCCCTATTTGGCTGCGGAAGTGGAGGGGTCCATCTCAAAATCCTTGCAGAAATTCGGCTTGGACGACTAGACATTTTGGGGGTGTTTTTTTCTGGGGGTAATTAGCAAAAAATGTAATCGGCTAAGGGCACTAAAATTGAAAAGAATCTGAGAGATGAAGGTCCAAACTACAATTTTAAGTATAGCTACAAGAACTGAGAGACTTTTGGGCATGGGATAATTGGCTTTGAAAGTGAGTGTTTTTGTACAGTGTTCAATGGGAGCTCTATTTAGTGTTCTGCACCCTCAAGTGGAGGAAGAGGGCGCCCATGAGTAGCATGGCGCCTCTCCAGCCGTAGGTGACCAGGAATAGGTTCAGCAGGGGAGGGAAGACGAAGAACCCGACGGAGTAGCCCGTTTTGGCCAGGCTGACGGCCGTTGCGTAGTTCTCATCGAAGCTGTAGGCGACGACCTCCTTCAAGAGTATCCCGGAGACTGCGCTGCTAAATCCTATCATGAAACAGTCGTAAACGTTTAAAAATTCGCAGTGGCTGTTGTTACGGCAGTCGTCCGTGTGGTTCCCTGACTTCACAGTATTTGTTAGGGTGTTTAGCTCTTGGAACCAGACTATCAGCTAATAGACTGGTTCAACCAGCCTGCACTGCTGACGAAATACAATCAAGTCAGGGAACCACACGGACGACTGCCGTAACAACAGCCACTGCGTTAAAAATTAGTGGGCCTGACGTTTCGATCCTAGCAGGACCTTTCTCAAAGGTAGAGTGACTCTATCTGCCTTTGAGAAAGGTCCTGCTAGGATCGAAACGTCAGGCCCACGTCAAATCCTGCTAAGTTCGAAACGTCAGGCCCACTAAATTTTAATATTTGCATTTTGGTAATTTTAGTCAGTAAGCAGTTTACAACATGTTTGTATATCACTTTAAGTCGTAAACTTTATTATAGCCTCTATAGGAAAGATATAACTCTATTATAGGAATCAACCAATCTCCTGATGACGGGCAGAGTACACACTACCCGAAACGTTGAGTTACCGGCTCTTTCATCATAGCCACACTTGATCCTTCTCGAAAGAGAAGTGTAATGGTGTCACCGCAAACCTTCTACTTAGTTTTTTTTCCACCATGCAAACCTTCAAGTCTTATCCATTAGCCTCGCCAAAACAGCCATTAAAAATAAGCAACACGTGTCTAGTAATGATGAGATAGACGGCAATATCTCCATAGGTGTCCTTTATATGAACCCTTCCCTATTCTGTTGGTCGGGGCTGTTGAGTTTGAAAGGCTCACTCCCTTAAACTGGAGTGAAACTTACCACAGAGTGTCTATGGAGTGGTCATGATAATATCCACTTTTAAAATGAATGAGTGAAAATTCATCAGATGGAGTTCCATTAAGTTGTTACTAGAAATGGATTCAAACAAAAAAGTTTCAATCGATTTTCACTTTAGCTGTACAATTATATTTCATAAACTTTATCATTCACGCCTGTAGTAATCTTCCACTCCAGGGAATCACGTGGAACAGTGACCAATCAGGTGCCAGAATACCATTCTGTGACGTCGGCACCGACCGAGTGAATAAGAAGTACTTTACAAGACTCAGTCCACATAGATATACATGTATACCCGCGGCTCTTTTCAGAGCCACGCTCCTTCTCGAAAGAGAACTGTTGGAAACGTGGTAGTGTCTTCACCGCAACGTGTCCACTTCGAATCGAGACTAGCCGCTCACCAGGAAGGACCACAGCGAACAGGGCGAGCTGGAGTGGGGAGGTGGTGAACGAGGCCACGATGAAGCCGGTCGAGATGAGAACGCCGCAAAGCATGACCGTGTGTCCAGGCTTCAGTGCCAATGCCCTCATCAAGGATTTCACGAAAGGACCTATGAGAGAGAGAGAGAGAGAGAGAGAGAGAGAGAGAGAGAGAGAGAGAGAGAGGGAGAGGGAGGGAGAGAGGGAGAGAGGGAGAGAGAGAGGATGAAGAGGGAGAGAGAGAGAGAGAGGGAGGATGAAGAGGGAGAGAGAGAGAGAGAGAGAGAGAGA